>PNEQ01117338.1:16655-56110 GCA_003012365.1 Medauroidea extradentata | reverse complement strand
TCAGGTTTGGGGCACCAAATACGTTTCCGCGAAACCTTAACTCTCTGAAACTTTGTAATGTCAATAAAGTTAAAGTGAATATTTTGACAATATATAATTGAGGGCACCGTCACCAATGGTTGTGCACAGGGTAAACAGATGTTTCTCATTCGATTAACCTCTTACCTTAGATGTCTGTAACTACCATAGAACGTCAAATAGGCAGTGCTATAAATAAGGCCCAGGCGAAGTCGCTGTTAGTGGCAGGGACAAACTTATGACTGTTTTTCGCATGGACAGCTATAGCTACTTATCCTTCTGCAGAATTAGTTCAACTAGCCGCTTGGACATTCTAACACTTGATGACTGAAGTACCAATCTTGTGTACAAAGAGGTTTTTAAATTAAAGTAAATATTATCAGTTACGAATAATACTCGCGAGCAAAGCCGCGGGGGACTGCTAGTTATTAATAAAAGCATATAAGTGTATTTAATATGTAGAATATATGTTTAACTGTAATCAAATGTTAGTTTAGACAGAAATAAAAAAAAATTCTAAATTTATTCTTGATCAGAACGATCTTCAAATGTGCTCACATTATCCTGAAGAGCCTATAGTATGAGTCCAAAGTTTACCACTGCGTCACCATTCCCGTAGAAAAAAAACCAGGCAAGTGTTTTTGTTGGCAGCCAAGTAACCATAACTGCAGGGTACGTGCTGCTTGCTGCTAGAGTTGATATGTATGTCTCCGCCCTGGGACAAACCTACTCCCTCGATCAACAACCACTCATCGTGGCCTTCGATGATGACTTATAATGCTGCCGAAAGCGTTCTTCATGTTGACGTTAGGAACGATAATGTTCCAACCTGAATGCTGGTTTGAACGCAGCGTGAATTATGAATCTGAAGTAGTTTCTTATAGACCTCCGTAGTGTGATTCATGCAGACCCTATTTCTGAAAACAGAAGTTTCTGCACCAGGCAAACCTCCAACCCAACCAAGGATTGATAACTGAACTAACATTCAGACAAAACTTACCAAAGTAACACATTTGTCACTGTTATTGTTGGTCACTTAACAGGATCTCAAACGTAAAAAAAAAAAGCGTCCACTAATTCTTAATAGTTAGTGGACTAGTTGCGTGAGTCGTGCTGTGGCGTGGTACGGAAAATATTATTCTTGTATAACTATTAGAAATGTTTCTAATGCGTTTATCTACGAATAGAAGACACTGTGTTCCGATAGTTTTAAAAATGCAGTCTGCTAATTAAAAGATGATTTCCCAGCACCTCGAAAGTGCAAAAAATGACTTTTACACGTTGCTGTATTTGAGAACGTAATAACAATAACAGCGAAACAAAATCATAGAAACCTGCATTGGACGTTACCACAAACTTTCCACAATTCAAATAACAATCACTACTTGAAGTCCTATCAAAAAGACATTATAATGCACGCTAGTTTTGTCATTCGCGCCTAGAGGCGATGAAGTGTTTGACGATCGTATTATATTCGACCTTATCATCTTCCTCGTGCCCATGCCTCAAACGTAAAAAAAAATCTAGCGCCCACTGACTCTTAAAGGCACTCAAGTGCCAAAACTTTTTGGAGGTTTTTGTGACGTTTGATCTCATGACAAGGCATTGATAGTAACTTGGTCGAAATTTCATATATATATATATATATACAGTATATATATATATATATTTTTTTTTTAACGTACCATTGGTTTTTGACATAAATGTAATCCCATTACCGAGCTAGATGGCGAAACGTTAGCACGCTGGACAAGCATTCGGGAGGGCCCGAATTCGATCATCGGCTCCTGCCATCCCGGTTTCGGTATACCATGGTTGTATAGCCGTGTGTGACTGTCTATTAGAGCCACGATTCTGTCGCGAAAAGATTTTTGCATCATTTTGTTTCAATAACACACGTGCTCATCGGCAGCTCTGCTTCATGGTTATTGCCTTTGTTCAGACACATCTCTCATTTGACTGAACAAATCAAAGTAAGACAATTGTGGCACTATAAGCCTGTTATTTGCCAGTATAGTCCCAAGATCAGTGAACTTAAAACTGCCAATCACTGACCACGAAGAATCGTGCCGGACGATGCCGTTGGTCGGCGGGTTTTCTCGGGGATCTCCCGTTTCCCCCATCCTTTCATTCCGGCACTGCTCCATACTCACATCATGCCATCCCCCACCAGCGCTGAAGACCAAAATATCTCTCTCTTACTGACCATGAAGCAAAACTTCATTTTTGCGCGTAAGTCATTGAAACCAATTGATTCATAAATATTTCCGGCGTAATAGTGCTCTACTAATGTTATATTAGCTGTCAACGAGTCGTGGGGCCCAATAAAAATACAAATTAGAAAATGTAGATAAAATTTTTCGAACTGTTAATCTCCGTAACGTTCTAGAACTCGGAGCAATCTCTACAACGCAAGGTATGCTCTGTTACATATAACTTCAGTAAAATTTGACAGTCACTTATGGATGATAACTGTTAACATTTTGTGATATGTATCACAATTCAAGATGAAATGTACTGTGCCAGTGGTGAATTGGACACCTCGGTTGCATATTATAACTAGAAATGTCTTGCAATGTGACGTATACTATTACAAAATAGCGTATAAGCTGTCGTCAAATTTAACTTAAGTCAAAGGAAGCAGAGTATAGCTCTAGCTTTTTATATCTTGCTGCGTAGTCGGGAACCTTCACCCGGGAGTTGACTGACCGCCGAGCGCACGTGGACACATAGGCGGATGCTGCGAGAAGTGGGTCAAGCGTCGCCTCGCTGTAATAATTGGGTCGACGGGCGACTTCCCAAGGCGTTCCAGTTCTTCGTGGAGCTTTTGATCGAACAGGGTGCGGTCGTCGTAAAATCGAAGGCTCCTTGTAATCCACGTGGTTGTGCTCGACCTTGGCGACGTCTTGTAACTAGGCCTGCCTTCCTACTGTCGCGATAAATAAATATCGTAAGAGGAGGATACTCGACGGGCCAGGGTATCATACTCCGACTGCAGATTTATGAATGGGCGCCTGTAGACATCTGATTGACTCGGAGGATGGCATAATATAAGGCTCTGCAATGGAGAAGCCTCCGAATGAGAAAGGCAGGCGAAACTGCAGATCCTCGAGAAAACCCGTCGACCAGCGACATCGTCCGGCACGATTTCGGGGATCGAACCCGGATCGCCTTCGCAGGAGGCAAGTGGTCTGACCTCTCTGTCGTCGTGGCCTCCTCCTCCTGTTGTAAAGCAACCAGGTCGTTGGTGGTCACAGTGTTGTCAGTGTTACATGTGTAGAAATACCATGCTCCGTGTGCAAAAGTCCCATTTCAGTACAAAAATTCCCACATAGCTGAAAAAAAATGTAACATTGTCTCGAGACAGCATTATTTTTAAATTGACCATTTATTTGTACAATATATTGCATGGGTTATTTATTTGTATGTTTCCAGCGCCTTGTGCTCGTAGCCTTTGGAACGAACCCGTATGCACGAAATATCCAAAAAGTTTTAATTAAAAAATTTCTAAATAACTTACTAAAATAGATACACATAAAATAACACTTAAAAGTAATACGCTACGCAAAAGTGCTAAAACACTTTGCAAATACTATGAAGATCATAATAGTTTTTCAAATAAGGTTGTGAATAAGAGTCCCATAACATTAATATTTACAGTAAAAAATCCCTGTGTCCCATATTTAATTATTATATTAAAAATGTCCCACGAAATAGGACAAATCCCATGACTTGGCACTGGCAATATTGGGTGACCAAAGCAAGAATTTCAGTGTGAAGTAATTCGATTGATTTTGAAGTAGGCAGGATACTTACCACAAAGTGACATGAAAAATAAGAATTTTGGTATTGGTGGTCGCTGTTGGTGTTGTTCTTGTTGATGGTAGGCGTACGAAGAGAGTGTTGGCATACTGAACGGTTTGTATATGACATAGCTGTTTTATGTTAGCGTTCAACATAACTTTTGCGTACACTGCAATTTGATAGGTTGGTTCTACTTAAAAGTTCGATACTTTGAATTTTGCTACAACACCAACAATAACCACCGGAAGTGAGAGTTGACCAACACCAACGGGCAGTTCTGCCATCACGCATTTGGTAACGTGTTCATCAACTGTCACCTCCAGCAACAACACGAACTGCAACCATCGATGGTGCCAGAGGCCTAAGTGGTAGCACGGACTGGCCAAGCCGCTGAAATGGACCAGTTTGTCCAGCGAGTCCAGACCATGACGGGGTGTATATAATTCTGGGAATCGCCGCGATGCCACATGTAAACACAAAAAGTTAGCATACGCTATTCTCTACATTCACTGCCGTCTCCCAAATTACTCCCCTTCCGCCTGAATCACCATGTTAAAGTTGGTACATCCGCCGGCATCTTGGATTTAATTACGCTTTTCTATAATTTTTTTCTAATTTATTTTTGTATATCTGCCCACAATAGGGCCAGTTTAGATACAGCATTAGGCCTAGTGTAACCCTTTCACTAACGTAGCTTACGAAAGTTACCGATTTTTTTTTTTTAATATCGGCAATGCTATTAAAGGATTCCATTAGTGACCAGTTTTATGTTCAATAGGTCATGTTCTACGCCCTACCAAGGCCAAGTGTGCAAAAACAAATCGTAACCAATAGTAAGAAGAAGAATTAAATAAAGCTCTTGACGGATGTTCCTCCATTAAGAGGAATGCGGGAATTTTTTTTCCGCGCTATATTTAAACCAGGCAATGAATCACACCCCTGTTATTATGAATATTACAAGGCAAGCAGTCATTACGAAGAATTAATCAGATTTCAGTTAGTACCGGCATAAAAGCAGAGAATCGTGGATCGTAGAAGAAGTGTTATGACTGTGAACATGTTGACGTGGGAGAAGGGGGCTTGGGGTTACAAAGCTGCTGACAACGCGCTACTTGTTTCAGTTCTACCTGAGCCTTGGACTCTTTTCTTCCTTCTTACGTAGACAATATATATATATATATATATATATATATATATATATATATATATATATATATATCGTCACACCTTAGATAGTAGGACTCCACGCCGACAAACGCATCATTTCCCGTTACGTAACTAAGTGCACGTACCACACACCGACACACATATGTACATATATATACATACATACATATATATATAAACACATGCCGTATGCGTGGGTTACTTCTTCGGACACGTGGGTAGACATTGGGATATTTATGGTAGTCCTGAATAAAGTATTTTAGTTATGATAAATTCCGAATAATACATATCCACATGCCGTTTAGTTAATATTTACGCACAGTTGACATTTATGGGAAATGAAAATAGTGTAAAAGTGGCCTACCTCTGATTACGGTATACATACACGTACATAACATACATACATACATATGTAAATTATATACAAATATATTTATTAATTTTCTAGACACTGGTTGCCATACTTATACACTGCTGTACTTTTAAAATAAATAGTAAGACATTGGGCAAATAAAAAAAGTACAAACTGAATCTATGAAGTGTCTAAAATATAAAAAGTTAACAATGTTGTTCGAGCGATGAAAAATTTCCCGTTCCTCCGGGCCGGATTTGAACCAGCGACCTATGGATTCCTATTTGCACCAATCTACAGTCCACCGCTCTACCAACTGAGCTACCAGAGGAAGTTGAGTAGAGCTGCTCTAAATGTTATGGCGTTGTGTGAAAGTTGTCTGGCGCGCTCGTGCTGGTCACTGGAAGAGCTGGAAGGAAGGGGGGGGGGGGGCAAGGAAAGCGTATGCTCGATTCACAATAACGCGATACGACACAAAATTTATTATTGTTGCTATTACGAACACTAGTTCGTCTACCGCGCAACAAATACTTAAATAAATTAAATAAATAAAAACATTTCCTTACCACTACATACTAACTTCGTAATTTATAATTGAGTTAGTTTATGTTATAAACTCGACAACTGTTGGCCACGGCTTTGCCCGCGTGTATTACTAAATTAAAACTGAGAGATGTTGAACATATGTTCAGAATATAAATTTGTATTGCTTTAATCAAGTCCATAAGATAAAAAAACATGATTCAATTTAAATATCATAGGAACTGTTAATTTCTTCAGTACAAAATATGTTATATGTTATTTCAAGACCTAGAAAAGCTGTGTACCAAATTCCATCAAAGTCGGTTCAGCCGTTTTAGTTTGAAGATGTAATTATGTATAGAACTTCGCTAAATTCTAACTAGCTATCTCACAGGAACCTTATATTTTTCCGGGATAAAAGGTATTATCTGTGTTATTCCAGGACCTAGGACATTTTCATTAAACATTTAATTAAAATACGTTTAACAATTTAGCCTGAAAAGGTATTTATAGAATTACGCTTCAGATCTATCTCACACAAACCATGCGTTTTTCCGGAACAAAATGTAAACTTTGTCACTCTCCGCTATCTCTGTGCAGAAAAAAAAATCACGTCAATCGGTTGCTCCGTTACTGCTTGAGAAAAGACCAAACCAACAAATCAACACCCACCCTTTCACGTCTATAACGTGAACGGATCTCATTATTATTGTTAATAATAATTATGTTTAAAGTGTAAACATATTTTCGAAGTTCTAGAATATAACCGAAAACAAAAAGTATAGCAAAAATTTAAATAATCCAAGTGAGCAGTAGATTTTTCACTTTAATTGTGTGATTTTTCAGGTCTCTATCAATTGACCATGAAACAAAGCTGCAGATGTGCTCGTAAGGCATTAGAAAATATTGGTGCAAAATATTTTTCACCAAAAATCAGTAGCTCGAGTCATGTTGGTGGACTTGGAAATATAGTTCCCAATGTGCGCGATGTATTTTAAAGTTCTTGAATGTTCATATCTGAAATGTATTTACTTTTTTTTTGTAGAAAAGTAAACCCATATTGCTATCACGTACTTAAGTTACGCAAATAAACGGTCATTTTTCCTAACCCCCTGCAATGCAGTTCAGTAGCCACTTAGGCGGGCTCCTTATTGTAGCATGCACCATTGTTGTAAGACGACGTGGGGGAGAAAGAGTGGGTGCAGACATTACAGAGTAATCAGTGGGTAGAAGTTACAGAAATGTTGCACGAACATTACTCGCACGAGGCACCGACGTACAGAACACGCGACGTTGCCACTAACTCATTCTGCTCTACCACCACACCAACACTGGAGGATCGATGGGAACACTCAGTCCAGGCAGTGCTTTAGTTCGCCATTGCCGGCGAGGAACAGTGGGTTCAACCATTCATCTGCACTGATCGAATTTATACGGAATTGGCCGTGTGCCAGGTGGGACTTCACAAACCATCTGACTTTTATATAACGGCTTTTGGGTAACCTCCTCTACCCATGCCCTCTTTTTACCCTTATTTTGAAAACCACGACATTTGAAATTCCTCTAGGTAAATGAATAACATTTCTCAAAGTATTTTATTCTAATTTTATATAAAAGAAATACGTCTTATTATTATTTTTGGAATAAGAACAATTTACTTAAAGTGACTACTGATATACTTTATTGCATACGTGTGTTTCAACATAGATATGTCATCTCTTTCTTCCCTGTCAGTTTCTATGCGTGTTTCGTAGTTTTATTTATTTATTTTTCAGGTATATCCGTCACATTTACCTTCCCGTATTTTACCCCTCAAGGGGATTCATTGCTGAAAACGCTGATAAAACTGACTTAGCTTTATAAACAGACGTCAAAACACAAATTTCAGTATTTTTAACTTTAAAAAATTACGAACTTACACAAACTTTCATTCTATTTGGCTTTCTTAGGGGATAAATTTTAATAAATCCTTATTTGTGCTCACTTACGTGCAAAATTACATTCTTCTCGAACCAACGGTTTAATCTATACGTTGTATGCCAGCCAATCAATGTTGAAGTTTTATTAAATAGATGTTCGTATACCCAGTGACCAATCATCAACCTCGGTAAGGTTGATTTATACTACGGATTAGAAAGCAAACAATCGGTTAAATTCCTGGACGCAAGCAAGTCAGCAAATTTCACTCGGATCGCTTTTTTTAAACGATTCTAGTTGGAATTGAGTATTTCTACTTCGGTTGTCCAATTAACTTTTCGTAAACGCCTAATGCAAACATTGTTACACAGCTTCTATTAAAAAAAAGTTTAAGTCAAATGGATTTTTGAAACAGACCTGTTCTTATGGTTACGTGAAGAATGATTTTGCTTTGCGTTCAAAGTTGAGGTATTGTTTGTCGTGAAGGATTGCAAGTTCAGTTAATTGATTTTATTTAAGATTGATAATAAAATATTTCTTTTTATTCTATTCTAATAAAATATATCGTTTTAGTTTTCACTTTCTTAACATTGCTGCAAACATTTATTCGGTCCCCAGATTTATTGCGAATATCAGTTGACGCTCAACAAGTATTGAATAAACGTTGTTCTGATGATCGTTTGGATGTAGTTACATAGCCAGTTTACTTTCAATCGGGACTTAATGACGATCTAAACAACGGCGTATAATGCGCGGAGAAGGTCGAGCGATAAGGTTCAGTTTGCCACACCTGACAGTAGCCGCTTCTATTCGATGCCTGCCATACCGGCGTGCGGTGCCTTCGTTTTACCAACGAGACTTTAAGCGGCAACCCTACGTGTGTCGTTGGTCGGCGGATTTTCTTGGGGATCTTCCGTTTCCCCCGCCCTATCAGTCCGGCGCTGCTCCATACTCACCTCAAGCCACACCTTACCAGTGCTGAAGACCTCGATGTTGAGCGCTGACCAAAATCTCTCACTCACTCACTAAGGCATCATGTAGATAGTTTCGGCGGCTCTCTCAGGAGGGATTGAAATCAACCGGCACTTCCTTCAAAGTTAACATGTATTTCTAATGATTAATATCCACAGAACATTATATACTCGTGGAAAATAATGCTCCAAGCTCTTGTGGATTGAGATTTTTTCTATTTGTGCACGATTCCATATTTTTGTCGTTTTAAAGGCATAGTTATTGTAGTAATTCAGAAAGTGTGTGTGTATTCACCGATACGCAAATATGTAACATAACAGTATATCAAAATCTGTAGGTCAAGAAACCAAAAGCGAAATCGATAATACACATAAATACGTGTCAATTTCACAAACTAATTTTTAATTAGAAGTAAAAAGTAAAAAAAAAAAAACTCAGTGTTTTCAATATGTAATAACAACGTAATTGGTAACTGAAATATGTCTAACTGTTTAAGATATATTTTAACTGGCGATAGGAACTGAATTTTTTTTTATTTCACAGAACAGTTGTGTGTTGTGCAGATCGGTTAAGTATTTCCACATAAATAATAATAATAAATAATTTTGTAGATATTATTCTTGTCTCTCACAGTGACGGGTTAATGAACTACGTCATTAATTTAGTTCATTTGATGTTTCCTTTAGGTACTGACGTTATACACGCACGCGCGTACACACATTCACACACACACACACACACTCTCTCTCTCATGCACATTACAATGAGAAATAGGTAGATATGTGATTTCATAAACCTGTTCATAGAAAGTAGATTAAAAAGAACCGCGTGGTAATCTTCGGGAGCGAGTTATCCGTTAACAGGAAGCGCGCATCCGGTGATCAGTTTGTGAGAGTTATCAAAATTACAGGCGTAAAATTATTCAAAGCCCATTGGAAGCTTGTTTCTCTGAGCCTGTTCGCTAGATAGTAATGCATTGGCAGATCTACCGGTTGCTATCTTGGTGTTCCAACCAGCTGTGTCTCAGCCTGAAGAAGGGGATAGATCTCAATCCCCGAAACGTTGCATTTTTTCGTTGATTTTAACTTGTGTTGTCTTTTGTTTTTTATTTGTTGTACACTGTCCACTATTTATGTTTATTTAATTTTTTTCATATTTTCTCATATTGGGAATTTAGTTTTTCTCTGTGTCTGTCTTTTGTGTTTGGATGTTATCAAACTACTGACTGAATTCAATCTTTAGAATTCCTGCTTATATTTATATATACATATACATATATATATATATATATATATATATATATATATATATATATATATAAACTGACTGAGTTCCTCTGGGATTGTTTTGCTTACGTTTTCTGTGTCTTTTGTGTATTTTATTTGTATTTTATCACTTTGTTTTTCAATACATGTTTGGTCAACAAAACATGAGCAATGGCGTATGTCCACAAACCAATGAATTCCAATTGTAAACTCCCATTGCAACAAACATTTAAAAATCTTATCATTATCAGGTTACATATGTATGTAATGTAAAATACTATTGTAAATTGACAACATTATTTTGTTTCGTGATATCAGTTAACTAATTCTTAAATGTGTACATTAGGACGTAGCACAAGTTTTCGTGTTTGATTAATTCAACGGGTTTTTTTGACACACGTCACTTCGAGGGGTGTTTGCTGTGTTGCAGAAAAATCCCACAGTAAAACCAAAAGAAGAGATAAGATTGTATTAGCTGTTGTCCAAAGACTTACAACATACACACAATTCCAGAAAGGAACGTTGACATGTCGCAAAAACAGGTATTAAAAAATTAAATAACACATATTAATTCCTAAACAGATTATAGTCGTTGCACGAAGAAAGACAAACCAAAATACAAGAAGAAGAACAATAAAACAGGGTGTATGAAAATTTGCGACAAAAATAAACGAGGACAGCGATGACAGTATTAAAGACAAAATACACGAATGGTTGTGAGCACAGACGATATACAAAAAAAAACAGACGAAGTGTAGCTTGCTTCTTTTGACAAAGCATGTAACGTTTCAGGAACTGAGAACTGCTCTCCTTCTTCAGGAACATGCAAGGCTGAGGAACTCCAACTGACTCACTATAGTATAGTCAATACGTTTGGTTTATTAATTATGCTATGTTTTTATGAAAAAAAAATTGTAAGGAAAAAATGCAAATAGGCTTAAATGAAAAAAAAAAATGTAGTCAGAACTTTAAAAGTTCGTATCGTTGAGCGCGTACCGTAAAGTAGGATTTCTTTGCTTGATTTTTGGGTCTTTGTACAACATAATTTTGTTGCAAGTAAAGATTTGCAGAAGTTGTTGATTGAAGTCTTGCAACACTCGCAGCTTTAATAATAAACAATACTTAAGAGTGAATGGTATCTTATAATTTTCATATGCTATGAAACTAATCTAGTGGTGTAAAGTTGCCCACGGGAGTGCAAAGTAACCTCTCTTTACGGTACCAAACATTCACAAATCTACATTGCTGATACCTAGCAAAGAGACCGTACAAGTTGTATCGCCACCGGGGTTACTTGGGACTGCAAAAAAATTTGGCCATTTTTCCAGGAAATTAAACAATAGCAATCCTAGACAACAGTTTTAGCCAACGTTTTAAACAAAATTGTTTTCAGTGTTACGAACTTCTAAAGCACAATCTCTGACGCCGGAACCTCGTGCATTTAAGTGCGGCGCAAGAGATCCCACGTAACGAATTAGAAATTCTGGATAAATATTTACTCATAAAGTTGGCAAATACCATTTTCTAGGATTGTCATTGAGTATTTTATCCGTATTGGCTTCGAAAAAAGCGTAGAAATCAATTTATATTTTCAGCATTTATTTATTTACCACGCACTCTTTAAGTAGAATATTTCCGATAATGGTATCTTGTCTTTCTTCTCACTCTTTCGGCTGCTGCGTGCGAAATAATAATTCCAGAAAAAGTGTCCAATATTTACCTGCTGTCCCTAATAACCTCAGTCAACAGGACAGACTACGAAAAAACTATTAGCAAACTAGAATAATAAAATAAATCACGTAATACAAAAGTTTTTAAAGAGTCTTATATTATGGCTATTTCAGAGAGTTATGTAAATTGTTAGATATTTAGGCCTACTTGTCGTTTGTGGATACGTATATACTTATTTTTGTAAAGAAACGCCTTTGTTAAATTAATGTATTGGTGTGATTCATATACCTCTGTTGATTGTATGGCGCCAAATTTATATTTTGCATTGGTACTTAAAAAAATTTTATCTGCGACAAATTAAAAAAAATTATTTTAGGTGAAACAGAAAAAAATTGAAAAATTAATTAATTTTATTACAAAATATTTACTTACCAAAAAATAAGTAGGCCTAGTAAAAGTCAATATTATATATTTTTTGAAGTCGTGGTGTGTGTGTGAGTGTTTGTGAAAGATATTTGCAACAAAATATCAAGTCTATATCGGCGATTTTCTTGTGTTATAAGCCTGTCATAGTGCCAATTGAAGTGCGGTTTGCTATTAAATTGCTTTATTTAAAAATTAGCTCGATTTACGATTCTCGCGATTGTTAAATTTATTTTGGTTTTATTATTTGAGCACAAGCAAAAGTTAATAAATTTCAAGGTTACGAAGCCAAGATAATGAAAACAATCAAACGTCAGATTGAAACTACAAATTACTTATAAAATATTATCTTTCGTGTTGTGTGTCTGCAAAAAGAAATAAATAACACTGCCGTGAAGAAAAAAAAAACAATGAATAACTGTGAAGTACTGTTATCTTACAGATAACTTTTATTGTAATTTTCAAATCATTATCTTTTCATTACGATATTCAGTTTCTTATATAGGTTATTTTATAATTATCGATATGTAACTCAGTCCATGAATGTTCTCAGAGTGGGTTGTCCAGGACAGCTTCAGTTTGCACTTATTTGAAATAACGGACCGTAAATAAGAGAATAGGAGTAAAGGAGAGGGAGGGGAAGATTGGACCTAAATTTCCGTTTGTCTGTTCAATCCATTGTTGTAGCTGACCGGAGATATGTTGTCGGTTTTCAACTACGTAGGGCGCGGCTTAAGGGGAAGAAATGCCTCAACAGTATTATTTTCTTCTCCGTGATTACTAAATATTCACTTCACTGAACAGTTGCGAACAACAAACACAAAAAAAAAAGTTACTACTCCGAGAGATGTTGAAAATGGATAAAAGTATTCCTCTAAATTTTTACGGAAGTAAGACAAAATTGGGCTTAACGTCTCGTCGACAGCGAGGTCATTAGAAAAGGTTACGCACAATTTTATTGTACGCAACAACACAGCTTCACACAAGGACATGAACTGGGTTAGGAATCGGCCGTGGTCTTTGTTAAGTTACTGTCCCTGCACTCGCCTGGCGGTAGCGATTTCGGGAAGCAATGGAAAACCGAAGTTTTGGATCTTCAGTATTACTCAATTTATGGAAATTAATGCAGTATGTCTGTGGGCAGTGTATTCCTCCAAACCTGCTTTAAAATCCACGTAAATTCATCTGCGCTATGCAAAGCTATAAAAACAATGTGAAATGAGTAACCTCATCAAACGTATCACGAGTGAAGAAATTCTCATAAGGTTACGTGAATTCAAAATCAAAGCTGTTGTTTGAACAGTGTAATAATTATTGCAATTTATTTAATAAATGTTCTTTTTCGACACAATGTTACGGTGATGGACGTAGACTAGGTTAATTAATTCTATGTGCGTTTATCCTACTTCCTGTTGTTTCACAATGCCGTTGTGTGTAATTTTGCCTCGTGGGCACATCAAGAAACACATATGTAGCAGTTATGTAAATTCTTACTATTGTGTAAGTTTAAAAATGAAAATTAAAAGGAAATGTATTGTTATGTAAAAACTTAATTGCCTTGGGGTACCTTCAAGTTCGTTACGTTATATTTATGCAGTTTTAAAGGTATTTTGTAGCCAGAAGAAAATAACGACAAAAACATTGATGAAACTCTGCGCGTAAAATTTCTTCCTCGTTGGCTGTTTCTAGACATTTATAAGTGTGGAAATTAATAAAAATGGGACAATATATGAATGTATGTGTATTAAATTTTCGTGTTCTGTATTTGCCAAGTATGTATTTATAACTCTGTAAAATAGTAATTGTTGTCGCCAAGGGTTCATTTCAGTAAGTCGTTTAGTTTTTCTTGAAATGGCTTCATAAAACCGTCAAAACAGTGACGATGACAGCTAGTTATAAAAAAAATAAAAACGAAATTAAATTCGTACTGTGGGAAAATTGTTTACTTATTGCTCATATTTGAAAAATAATGTAACCTAATGAGAAGGAAGTTATCCAACGTAACAGTTCTCTACCTACATACGTGATTACAGTATGTCCAGGGCCGTACACAGAAAATTATTTTTCGGAGGGGTTCAAACCTCAAAAGTGAACTTCATAGATTTACATTTTTGTCTTATAGGCGTTATTGTCGTGTTGCGTTATTAGGGCGACGTTGTACTACGGTAACCATGATGTTATAATATACCAACGAAAAATGTTAGGTGATCCATAATTTCGGAATGCTAGAAAGTAGTACCGATCCTACCCCCCCCCCCCCAACCAATAAACCCGGTGGTTTAGATTTTTAGGGTTGATTACAGAGTCATGTGAGAAAAATCTTGAGGTAAAGGTGATGCTAAGGAGAATTTGAGCAAAATCCGAGATTTCTTCGCTTGCATTGCACAGTCATGAAAATGAGATTTCTCAGTGGAGGTGAAGTGCTACCACAATATTTGCAAGAAAAAATATTTCTCTTCGTGCATATACTTGCGAATTTATTTAAATGTTTTATCATTTTCCATTGATAACACAAAACTTACGTGATGGCGAAATGATAATTTATATTTAGTGTTTCACGTACTGTACATTTGAAAAACTGCAAAATTAAATTTCTTCGTTGATTTTGTTTATAAAATGATATCGAAACCATCTTGTTTGAAAACAAAAGTGTCATTAAAAAAAACATAGATTCGTGTAAAAACGTACAACGAATGTAAATTATGTTGTAGATACCAGTGCGGTCTTTCCTATACATCATGGATATGTTCCTTCTCTAAAATATTACCTCTCAATTCAAAATAAAGAGTATATTCTCGCCTATGTGGTATTCTAACCTCTATTTACGGCCGCCATGATTGAATTACAGCTTGAGAAATCCTAAGGAAACCTTTAGAATTCCTCAGTTATTCCTTAGAGTCCACTTACTTTTCGTCCCAGCAGTAGAAATTTCTCACATTTCACTCAGAGATGCCTTAGATTATACTCAATATGACTGTGCAATCAAATACACTATAAACCAATAGAGGACAGCTAGAGCGCTTTGGCGAGAATTCTGATTGTGTTATCACGTCAAACCACCAGAGAACAGCACCCTACATCCAACAGATTTCATATGTACGCTGCCAACATAAAAATCCTAGAAAAAATTTATCTAAGCAGAAATTAATTTCGTTGCATGAAGAAAATAAAAATTGCAGTACGATAAATACATAAAAATTAAATAAAGCATGTTAAAATAATAAAATACAATAATTATACAAAAATTATATGAAACTGTGTGTTAGTTTCACCTCATACCACTAGGTTATTTTTCACAAGTTATCTCTTATCATTTGCATAGAGCTGTCCGGTATTAGACTCTAGGGTATTTGGTGCAATCGACCCTTGAGCTGTTTCCGTAAGGTAAATTGTGGTCTGGACCCCATTTCATAAGTCTAGTGTAAGTTCAAGCATTTCGGGGGGAGGGGGGACTCGTGCCTGCTCCTACGTGCGGCCCTGAGTATGTCAGTGGTTTGTTTACGTTAAAACTGGTGCTTATACGTTGTGTTTTTATTCCAACCACGGGCCACAGTCCAGTTTCCAAAGTGCTCAAGCGGCGGGCGCGCGGGCCAGGTGCGACAGACAGCACTGCAGTGGTCGGAACGGGCGGCGGGCCGCGCTGCAGCGGTAGAGTCGAGTGGGGATGTCTTCGAAGGTCAGTCTCTTTGTGGAGGGGGGAAGCGCTGCGGCGGCCCGTGCTGGCAGCTGAGCCGAGCGCCTCCTGAGGGCAGTGAACGTCAGTCGACTCACGTGGTTGCTCGCCGCGACGTCTCGTGTGTGCGTGCGCGTCGTCTCTCTTCGCGTGTGTGAGTGTGTCGGCTAGCGGTGCGTGTTCCCGTGTGTGCGCGCGCTCGCTTCCCGCCCGTGCCTACGTGTGCGTCTAGTGTCGCCCGCAAGAATGTGCGGTGGTGTTGTGGAGCCCTGAAGACCGTGGGAGAAAAAATACACGTGCACATAGAAATACTTTCCTGTGTCGCCTGTCATAATCGTTCTCTCGTAAGTTTGCAACTTATTTTTGTTAATTTTTACCAGTGTTAACAAATATGTTAGTGTTGTTTTCTTGTCTCTCTTCCCGACGATATCTGGGCAATATATCTGGCACGGTTTTTTTTATTACCAATTTGAGTGTTGGCATTATAAAAATTCCTATTCTGCAGTATTGTCTATAAACTAGTATTGTTGGTAATGATAATATCTAAGGTAAGGATTTAATGATGTGCTCTTAAACTACATTAGTCTCTTTCGTGATTATGTACTTATCATTATATGAGATAGTCGAGCATGACCATGAAAAAAAAAGGAAAACTTTTTTTAATCCGTGTAGTTGGCGGCGCCTTTTAGCAATTTCGAACCGAACCTTGGAGTATTATAGAAGTTATGGTTTGTCAACAATGGATTTCTTTTCAATATATTGAATTTTTTTTTTTCAGCTGGCCTGCTATTGCTTGTTGACAAAATTTATACATTTTCTCTGAAAATAAATTTACACAACCGGGTATACTGTGCTCTACAATAAATAATCACAAAACTGCCGATTTTATTTTTTTATTTCTATGCATTCCGTTTGATCCCAAAACTGGGACATGGAGCATGTCAATTTAAACTGTATGCATTTCACCTCGAAAAAATATAGTGTATTTAAAGAACATTTCAGTAGTGTCAAAATAGTGCAAACGTGTCTAGAGCAGGTTGAGGTCGGTTAGAATATTTTAAACAAACAGGTCAAATAATGTTCGTAATGGACTGCGAGGTTAGTTCTGTGTGATATGGGTGCTGAAACGAATACTGATAAATTTACATTTGTACTGCTGTTAAACTTATAGACATTTATTGAGATGATTCCCGCAAACAGAAAAATATATTTCAGAATTTTTTCGTAAGCATGCCATAAGTTATCAGCAATCTCACTGTTTTCTGTTTGTAAAGACTGTACAAACTATAGGCCTAGTTATGACAGTATTTGAATGAGTAAAAGTTAAATTCCTAAGCTACTTAAATTTACATTGAGCTACTTTGTAGATAAGGTTTACACACAAAAATAAAGTGTTGACGCATTGCATTCATATAAAGAAAATTAATTTTAACAGTAGGCCTACGCTTAAATATTTTATCTGTAATCCCAAAGCATACCGACGTAGCCCCCGGAACATTATTTTTAGGCTTTTTTAAATTGTTTGTTTTTTGTAAATAGGATCGTTTTAATATTCGTACGAGTAGAAACAGTGAAATTGCGACTTCGACATGCTGTTTCATGTAAACAATTGCATAAAAGTTTTAATTTGCAAGTGACATTTATTTTCATGTCTTGTCATTTGAACATTTTTTGATGCAAATACAAACCTAGGATTTTTTTCTTTCAAGCACCTAAGGCCACACATTTGCGCTGTTTTTTTGCATATATTATTATTTAAATCCTAACATAGAGCTGATATCATAAAACCGTTTGTTCCAACTAGCGTAAGTTAAAATAATAATAATAATTTCTTCCTCTGTAGTATTTAGTTGCAGAAAAGCAAGAAGGAAACAAGAAAAATTAAGTATAAAGGAAAAACAAGCGTATAAGTCTCTAGTTTAACACATACACAAATAAAAATAAAACCTATGAAATTGTTGACAGGAATTCTCAGGTCACGAAAAAATAAAATAAAGTGAATTTTCAAAACGTGTATAAGAACAGCTCTTGGTTTGCTGGGACGACATATAGCTCTACAATAAAATAATATTAGAATTTATTTTTTGACAAATAATAATCATTTCATTTGTAGTAGGGCAATGCCTGGTGGGAAGCTATAACTGGGCTGCTCCCTCCTACACTTAACCAAAACCCTCATATTCTTCTAACCTACTTCATCTTCACCAACCTCTCCATAAGTAAATCCCTCTACCACACCGGCTTCCTAATTATAGACTGCCTACCTCGTTCTATTCTGCTCGTCATCTGAATCTTCTCGCCATTATTCTCTCCTCTATGCTCTGCCTTAGTTGATATGCAGCTTAACGTACCCCACTCTCCCTCTCAACTCATCACTTTGTTCATCCTAACCAGTCTTTCCACTCGCCTACTTTCCTTCAATGAGTCCCACCCCAATTCCTTCAACATCACTGATGCCCGTATGTTCCCTTCGTCCTCACCAGCATGCCTAGCCTTTAGCCTACCATGTATCCTTCACACACCTCGCTGCCTGTCATTGTACCTTTTCCAGCTCCTGCACCTCGTAATTCCACGTACGCCCACAATATTACGCAAAATATTTTACCTCGTGCAATAAATTTTCAAAGGCATAGGAAAACAAAAGTTTTTTCTCACAATTCTTGCTCCAGAAATACCAACTGGATTCGTAAAACACAAAACAAACATTCGTTGGCCTTTACCTCGCTCAATGTATCCACAAGTAGTCCCATACTGAAAGAATACTACGAAAACACTGCACGCCACGTTAACGCGCAGCTAATAGAGACGATGAGGTTCTCGTTGTGTCTGTCTCGACGCCTCAAACGTAGAAAACTACATTCGGTACGTATGCCTCTTAGGAGGGAGAGATACGTAGTTCAGTGCCAAAAGCATAGGTTTAAAATTAGGCTACTGGTTCCTTGAAGCTTATTAAAATAAATAAATAACTTTAGACAGTCAGTTTTACCAACAAAATCTTAGCAGTTTTTTTTGTGGAGTAACGTTTTTCTGAAGAACAAACTTTGACGCCGATGTATCTGACATTTAATTGCAGCACAACAGATTCTGGGTAAATGTCTGTTTGAAGTTGGCTAATGTCATTATCTAGGGTTCTTGCTTTATGGTTTTTTAATTTTGACTTTTAAAAACGTGTAGGTTCCAAATTGTGTTTTTAGCGTTTATTGTCTGCCACACAATCTCAAGTAAGCTATAATTGAAAAATACAATTTATTTACTCACTAATGTAAGCGTAGGTACTCGAAAAGCCTACCCCACATTTTCCCTCCCTCATAATGGTACAATTTATTTGCAGCGAACGCGCTTTTGGCATGGGGTTAATTGTAGGCAGCATGGTATTATCAAATATTTGCTGGCTTTGTCAGTAACCTCGATGTTGCTGTGCAGTGCAGTATTAAGTCCGTCAGCTGCTGCTACTGACGAAGTACCTGCATCATCAGCAGTACGCTACAGTGGTTTTAAAGTCGGCAGTAAAAGGCTGGCCCCACAGTAGTAGCCGCTGGTTGTAAAACGTATTTTAAGCCAATTTTACGACTTAATGGGCGTCCCACATTATGCCATTGTTGTAGAGCATCTCAGCGTATCACGCGACACATATAGTTCCAATACCGAAACATGCTTGCAACAACACCAGTTATATTCGTAACAGGTTCAAAACATGGGTAAATTTGTAATTTCGTTTATTTTTGTCCCATCAACTTCAGCACTGGCTTCGTAATTAAGGTGACTTCAGAACTTATTTAATCACCCACTATTCTTACATGATCAGTCAGTACGGTGGGTGTTAAATTTGGTGATGATGACTGATGAAAAAGTCCGTAACGTGAATTATAGTGGGGGCAATGCTATCATAATAATCAACTTTATACATATATATATATATATATATATATATATATATATTTACAATACCACTTTATTTTATGCGAGAACACTTTGAAGAGTGTCTAAACAATTAACGACCTAGTAATTAACGATTTTATCTAAAGAAACGACATTTTAAATTTGATTTTTAGGGTAGTATTCCTGATACCGTTTTCTCTTTACGAACAAATTGAAAACACATTTTTCAATTACTTTTTCATAAGTTAGTAACTTAGTACACGTTTTAAATGTTTAACTTAGTATGTTTTAAATATCAGGTGACATTGTCATTTCTAAGACATACCCAAGAGTTCTACACCATCTTGTGTACAATAAATGTCTTTAATTGCTACTGACATTACATAAAGTATACATTAGCGCCCTCAGAACTGTCAGAATTACTGAAACGGAACGAAAAAGTGTAGCCTATGCAGGATACCATTAGTCATATTCGTTACTGACAAATAAATATATATTCAGTTTTCATACGCTAGACAAGGACTTCTTTTAACTTAGAAGTTAATTATACTAGTGTTTGCAATACAATAACATTACAGCGACTTTATCGGTCACAACGTAGCACTGACCTGTGTTATCAGTGTAACACTGTAGAAAAAAAGTTATGTAGGCCCCTAATGATAGTCTTGAGTTGCGCGGCATCTAAGTTTATCTAACTGGCTACAAGTCATTTATAGCGATAAGTGTATGTTGTCAGCCTGACTCTGATAATACTAGCTAGGGTCATGTGAGGTACTTCGTAGAAAGCCTTCAAATGCATCGGTACTGTGGCGTAGCCAGGATTTATGTTTTTGGGGGGGGGGGGGTTCAAATGGGAAATTTTATAAAGGGACACCGATCCCTACAGTAAAAAAAGGAGGGGGGTCTAGGTGCCCTCCCCCGGAAAAAATTGGGTTTTGACTTTACTGCTCCGTAGCTTTTGAGCCTCTCACACGCGGGTCCAGAATTCGCCTGGAGCTGTTTCGGGAAACCATGGAAAACCGAAATCAGGATGGCCGGTGCCGGGGATCGAACCCGGGTCCTCCCGGATGCGAGTCCAGCGCGTTACCGTTGCGCCACCTAGCTCGGTTCCGGCCCTTAGAAAATATGCTTTCAATGAGTAGTTGTGAATTTTAATTCTGTGTATTCACAAGTAACGTACTTTGAATGCTGTCCCTAGGAATATATCACTCGTGCGCGTTGAGCAGTTTTCGAATAGTCTTGTAACGGCCGCAGTTCTGCACGTCGCTCGGTGGCTTGGACAGGCGGTTACCTTAAGGCCATGATCTTTCATTTATTTCAAACAATTGCAAATAACTCAAACATTTTCTAACCAAATGTTTTGAAAAAATTTGAGACTGTGTACAGCCATACGATTCACAATTTTCCCAGAGCGTTTTTAAAAATAATGTACCGTTTGCTGCCAAAAAATTATTTTGCTTAATTTTGGCTTATTTTGACAACAAAATATGTGGTATTCCAGGGGCAAAAAAAAATCCGTTAGGTGTTTTGCAACAGAAAAATTCAGATGCAAACCGTGATATGTAAGCGTTAAAACTGCCGGAATGAATTTTTGATTTATCCATTAATTTGCGTAAAAAAATATTTTCGAAACCACTGCTAAACTAAACTGCTCCTTAAGGGTGTTGAAGTGGGGAAAAATTGAAATGTTATATTTGTATATAAGTGTTAGTTTTATAAATGTTACTTAAAGTGTATTTTCCTCTTGCGAAAAAAAAAAAAATTAGCTCGTACAGTTTTTCCATAATGGTATTTCAAAGTCTAAATTTAAATTTTTTACTGCATACAAAACTTGAATACTAGTAAACATAACTAAATTAAAAAAAAAAAAATCACATCGTAACTTTACGTCACGCTCTACGGCTTGAAGTACTTAAAAACCCATTACAAAAAATGTTTTGAATTTTAAAAAAATTGTAAGAATTGGCAAATTATTTGACATATTTTGCAAAATTTTAATACAAAAATATTTAATATTGGGTTTTTATGTGCTTCAGGCCGTAGGCCATGACATGTAGTTTTGATTTGGTTTTATTAATTTCATTATGTTTAGGGCCTACTGGTTTTCAGGATGTGTATGAAGTAAACATATGCAAATTTTGACTTTGAAATGCCATTATGGGAAAACTGACTAAGCTTTTTTTTTTGTAAGAGGAAAATGTACACCCAAATAACGGTAAAATTGTAATTTTACCCTACTTGAACACCCTTAAACAAAATTTCTTCCTATGTCACTGAATATAACAAACCAAGCAGTACTAAGATTGTCTGATTTATCAACTACTTTGTCAAATGACTTTTTGCGTAGCTGAAGGCAGGGTAAGTTTAACAAAAATTTTAATAATGTTTCCTAATATTCAAAGTCATATAATATTTAAAATGAAGTACGATCGCGATTGCTGCAGGGTTTGACAACTATAGGCGGTTCGGAATAAAGTGAGCACTCAAAAAAGCCCTGCTAAAGATCTATTTCCAGCCAATTTGTATCTTTCCGCGTGTAGCAGCTAACGACGGGAAGTCTAACATCCCGGACACGTCACTTTATGTTTGCGCGTGTAAGAAAAATTGTTCAGTCGATATGTATCTGCATAGTTTGATAAAAAATAAGTTAATTAATTATATAAAATACAATTATATCGCTGTCGGTTGAATTTGTTTGAGCATTGTTGTATTTAAATACGAATAAACACGGAACTATGTTGTGTTATTTCGCTGCCAACCATACAAGCAGTAAGGCAACTATAGTTAATGTTGAATTATATGCAGTAACGGCTAGTGATATTTTTCAATGGTTAAATTTTTAGTGTTCACTTTATCCCGAACGACCTATAACCTGGTCCAAATTGTTGAGTAGCTTGTCTGTGAAAGCGACTTTGGGATGCGTTGCTGGTTGCTTCATCTTCTTTACAGGCAGGAAGCTGTGTTCGTTACCAATGCGCTTCTGGGAAGATGAGCTCTATTTATCTCTAATTTGAGGCGTAATAATCACTTTCGCTTGCAACACGTCCCTACAATGTTTTACCGTATCACATCTCTCAACATTGATATTGCACTTTTTGAGTTCTCTGTCTCGTGCGGTGCGATCCGGGTTCGATTCCCGGCGGGGTCGGATCCCGGAATTTCGCGTGTGGGAATCATGCCGGACGGTGCCGTTGGCCGACGGGTTTTCTCGGGGATTTCCCGTTTTAACCCGCCCTTTCATTCCGACGCTGCTTCATACTCACCTCATGTTACCTCTCACCAGTGCTAAAGTCCTCGATGTTAAGCGCTGACCAAAATCTCACTCACTGTCTTGTGCGGTAAAAGTAGAAGTAAATCGTGAGATATTCATGTCACCCTTGGCACTTCCGATATCATAAGCTTCTGCGTATGTTATAAATATCATCACGCGTTTATCATGCGCACTGACAAGAAAATAAACCACTCGAGAATTTGAGCTGAATTATGATGAGCTTTCTTTTGAACATTCTGTGCACCGTTTGGCTGTCGTATACGTACTGGCCTGCAGCACTAAATTATGGTTTCATACCAACCACGTAACATAAAAATCGAAAGGCTGTAAGTTAAATCACCCAACTTTAGTCATATTACTTGAAGAGTGTAATACAATTGTTTCTAGAGAAAACTCAAGTATCTTAAGTATAGGCCTAAGTGCATTTCATTACATATTTTCATTAAAAATTGTTGTGGTTCTAAATGGCTGACTTCGTGATTTATGTAGCTCAATCGAAAAAGTTCAATTTGTTAACTTTTAGCGTATTCTGTCATGGTTGTCAGACTTAAAACAGCCGTTAACTTAAGAAGTCACTCAGTATATTAAATATATGTCAACTTTAAACAATGGCTGAGCTGATGTTCGTTTCACAATAGAAATTTTTTTCGGTACCTTCCTAGTAGGCCTACATTTCCGTTGGTCGGTGGGTTTTCTCGGGGATATCCCGCATTCCTCGCCCTTTCATTCCGGTGTTGCCCCATACTCATCTCATGTTACCTGTCACCAGCGCTGAAGATCTCGATGTTAAGCTCTGACCAAAATCTCTCTCTCACATAGTACTTTTTTCCCCCCTCAAAATACGGCATTAAAATATGCAAAACTCGCCACCGATTATGAGTAGTCAAAAAAGCTAGCATAACGTTAAAATTACTCTACATTGAAATTTATATTTAACAACAGTTACACTACAACATGTATAATTTGACCAGTATTATCATATAAAAAAATTGCTAAAACGACACCTCCACAATTCAAGAGAATTTTTTTACAGTAAAGTAAAGTAAAAAAAAATGTAATCTTAACGACTTTCACCGTTATGAGTTATTTAGACCCAAATATTATTTCATTTTATATGTTACAGCAGGTTATAAGTTCTGATGATTCAATGTTGGTACACTGTAATTCTTATAGGCCTATTCTCAGTAAGAGATAATTTACCAGTGCCGTATAGTGTCTCGCCCTCAATGCACTCGACGCTAGATGAATTCAGTCAAGGGTGCTAACATGCTGAAGGGGCCGGAGGAGGTGGCTATTTCCTGCTTCTAATCCTAACTGGTTCAGAAACAGCGTAACTTTAAAATACGTTAATTATTCTGAATTTTATGCTGAACAGTTGATTATACTATACATATTATTTGCTTTGTGAAGTATAGTAAAACATAAAATTGTCAGTGTTTAAATCGTGAAGCTACCCCGTCAATGTCCCTCATGTCTGAGAACTTTAGGGTCAGTTAATTATATTTAAGCCTAAAAAGGAACAAATGTAAATAGTTGTCTCCCACACGGTAAATTAGTTTTAGTTAATTTTTTTCAATTCGAGATATTTTCGCTAGTTAGCCTAACTAATTAACCGAAACCGTACAATTTTTGTGTAGGAAATATGTCGACTACGAACAACTATTTTCAATAACACTGTAAGATTTTTTTGCGCCATGATCTTTTCCTTAGGCTCAAAACGTTTGCTGCCGCGGTGGCGGAATGATCATGCCATTCACCTCCCACCAAGGCGATCCGGGTTCGATTCCCGGCGGGGTCGGTCCCCGGATTTTCGTGCCGGACGATGCCGCTGGTTGGTGGGTTTTCTCGGAGGTCTCCCGTTCCCCGTTCCTTCATTCCGGCGCTGCTCCATAATCCCTCATGTCACCCCTCACCAGCGCTAAATACCTCGATATTGAGCGCTGACCAAAATCTCTCACTCAAGAATTTTCCTGTATCCTTCCCTGAATTTACTACGGGGTGACTGCGCGCTTGACACTTCGAACGTGGCGTAACCTTGAACTACTGACTTGGTCAGAGATAATGGCCCATCCTTCCGCACATTCCTGCCAGGCCGGGCAGAATGTGACTTCTAGAACCCAGTGCTACCGTTACGGGAAAGCGGCGGCGTGCTTGATCCTAGCGGTTCCCGGCGTAAATGACGTAACAGCCGCTACATACCCTGGTTCTTGCGGCCTGGGTGCGAGGGTCAGGCGAGGTAATTTGTGGCAGCGAGTGTATTGTTCTCGCCAATGTCAGGTGCCGCACCTTTCTCTCTGGTCGTGCATACTATGTAATTCTCCGCACCTGAACTAATGCTGCCATGCGCATTACGGCGCCAGCATGAACAGTCTCCCGCGCTGTGGGCGGAGGTTTGACCGAAACGAGTTTATTCGAAAACTACTCCGAGTACGTAACTGACGTCTGCTTAGGAGTAGCATTGAAAGAACAATCCATGCGTGTACAGTGGTTTCTCTATCAATCATTTCTCATGGGACTGACAAAACATTTCAATACATGAGGGATTTGAAATGCTGTAAAACAAAGAGATGGGTCCAAGAGTGTGTTCCATGGATGCAGATATTTCAATCCATTTAGTTTAAATACATACCTTTTTCATATCCTCCAGTAATATTTAAGGGTGTTCAAGTGCGGTGAAGTTATAATTTTATATTTTTATGAAATATTTTTAGTTTTGTAGACGATACTTGTGAGTACATTGTACTCTTACGAAACAATTTTCGTTCTCATAGTTTTCTCATAACGGTGCGTCAAAGTCATAATTTTCTTGTTAAGCTGCCATGCGAATGGTGAAAACCAACTGACCTACTTAAACAAAAAAAATTCACTGTTGACGTACACCCCATGAGCTATGCAATGAAACAATAAAAAACCCACAACGTAACATTTTGAATTTAAAATTAAAATTGCAAAAATACAGAAAAAAAAGTTATAAATCCAGCAATTTTTTAATAATACAAATACAGTTCCCGGGGTTTTTAAAATGTTTTATTACGTAGCCCATAGTATGTTTTTTAACTGCGAATTATTTCACGTACATAAGTTAATTGGTTTTCACTATTTTCATGGCAGCAGAAGATGCATACTTTGACGCACCGTTATGAGAAAACTACGTCAGCTAAAATTGTTTCGTAAGAGGAAACTGCACTCGCAAGTATCGTCTAGAAAACTAAACCTATTTTATGCCAATTTAAAATTATGACTTTATCGCACTTGAACACCCTTAAGGGTTACGCCCCCCTGGACCTGTTTTACGCTTTGCAAGAAGTCCAGGCTCGAAGCAGCGGTAAGAAATACCGAGACGCGCGTATAGTGTCGCATCGTCCCTAAGCACAAGGGGCTAAACTGGCGCGCACTATTTCCGCTATATTGCTGGAACCATGCGACTTTGAGCGACGACCGTATTAAGTATGTACCAAAGTTCACAGCAGTTTCCTCAAGTAGCCTAGTTTTGTATAGGGGGTTCGGTATAAAGTGAGCACTCAAAAAAGCCCTGCTAAATTTCTATATTCAACCAATCCGTATATTTCCGCGTGTAACTGCTAACGACAGAAATGTCTAACCTCTCTGGACACGTCAGTTGATGTTTGCGCGAGTGAGATAAGTTGTGCAGTTGGTAGGTAGGTACTTATTTAGTTTGGGAAAAAAGTAGTTGTTAATTATATAAACCTTAACTATGTTAAATTTGGTATATTTTATTTTGTATAGTTTCATTTTAATAGGAAAATGCACGGGAACTTCATCCGGCAATTCGCTGTCAACCAAGCAACGAGTAAAGTAACTATTGTTAATATGTATTAATTATATGCAGTAAGGGCTAGTGTTTTTTTTCTAAGTGCTTAGTGTATCCCGAATGACCTATACCAATCTGAGCAGTATATTTTGTGATATAGCTGTGCGAAAACGCCATTTTTAGCCATGTTGGATGGCTCGGAAATAGCATTTCAAATGTCCGTTATGTTTTGCAAGTACTTTACAAAACTGCTCTGAAACGTGTTTTCTTTTCGTAGTTGGGTACATTGAGAGTACGTAAGATAGTTTTCCCAATAAACTCATATTTATAACCCACTGCAACGTAGTTCGGCAGCCAGGAAGGCGGGAACCTTAAGCTTATTTCTCGCGGCCGAAAATGCGTGTTTTACGGTACTTTTTACATGCGCAATAATCTGGGTTAGTGTACTAAAAAAGACAATGGCCTTTATGGCAAATATTATGGCGTAAAAATAATGTAAAGGCGTTTACACAATCAAATATTTAAGCATTAAAACTTAACCAGTAGGCCTTAGAATATTTTCCATCCCACTGATTTTAACCAAAGCATACACGATTGAACTGTTACTGTTTATGCTTACTTCTCAAGTCCGGCAGTGTAAATCGTAAGTTTAACCAATCCGAAAACAGGTAGGTATTCCCATAATGCCATTCGTATATCGCTCGATTGCAGACATCTTGCTTTACCCTATGAAATACACACAATAGGGGGTATTTTTAAAGAAAAGAAATTAATTTGCGGGGTAATTAAAGTTTCTTATTTGTAAATAGTAGAAAATCTCGTTTAAACTCCTCGCAATAATTACTTCCTTTGCGTTTTAATAAAGTATTTTAACCATAGCCGTCGGTATAAGCAATACAGCCAAAAATACAATATTGAAATTATTCCTATTAGCTGAACTTAGGCAGTAACTTCCCTATTTCCTACGCTCATTTTTTTTCGACTCTACTGCTTACCTCTTAAGTCTCAAGTTTTCAATTGTGTAAGCCCCTTAACCATTGACTGTAACGTAGAGGCGAAAAGACCGCGTGCCAGTTCATTTACTTGCAACTAGAGGCTTAGAGTGAGGAGTGATTGCTCTTACTGTGTTGTCTTTAGCTCACTCTCCGTACTTCTTGCACACGAACGAACAAAATGTCTAGGCGGCTATTTGCGAGCTATGCCGTAGAAGGATAATAATTACGTGTTTCGTAAGATGAGGCCCGATTATGTATCAATATATCGCTTTAAAAAACATGTTCTGTGTTAGGACGTTATCAGATATATTTTCAATTACTTTTGCGTACCAAAAAGAGAAAACGTTAATGCATTATATCATAATACCGATGCTTACGTCTATGACTCTCCTTTCGCTGGCTTCGTAAACAAAACGCACCTTTTATTCCGTCTTATTTTGAACACTTTTACCGAAATGCACTGTATATTTGCATTGCCCTAGAAACTATACGTCTAGTGATTATCTATTGAGATTGCGATTGAGGTATGGTTGTTTGCTCAATTAAGAGCCCTGTACAGCAGGCGCGAGATGTCGCGTTTGAGGTAGAGCGGCGATAAGTTCATGCGTCAACAACTATACCACCTTGTACAGTCCCGCACATGCTTCTCTGTTTTTGTTTTACTAATCCGGCTGGTATTTTTTTACGTGAAAACAGTCTGAAAAATCCGTTTGAAGTCATTTTTAGGTGCTTCAAACAGTGTTCCTAAGCATGATACCTAGAATACAAAACTAGAGAAGCATGTTTTTAGATGTGTTTTCTCTTCGTAGATAATTCTACCGAACACACGCTTAGAAGTATTTAAAAAAAAAAAAAAAACTTCTCCTAACACGCGACATGTTCATGCGCCAGCTGTATGGTCACGAAGGGGTTGGATTTAGTGTACGTTATTTGGTCACCCGACGCTTTGTCTCGCCGCTAGAGGCGACACTCGTAAGAGGGAACTAGGGTATGATACATAATTCACCACAAATGCATCAGTGTTAAAAAAAAATTGTAGCCTAGGTTTTAGAAGAGAGACCTAGTAAATATTTTTATCAACTTTCCTAGCAAGCATTTTTCTCGCGTAACGTATTTCTAAAGAACAATCGCTGCCGCCACAATTCCGTGCAGTAGTTTTTTTTTCGGCGGAAAAGATCACAATCGCATCATTCTGGGGAAATGTTTGGTCATAAAGTTGGCTAATATCATTATGTAGATATGTTGTTTTGTTTACTCCATACTGACTATCTACCACACACACTTAACATTCCTTCTTCTATAAGTACATGTAGGTCATTTAGGATAAATTAAGTACAAAAATGTAACCTTTGAAAAATATCCATCGGTTACTGTTTATAATTCAACATTGACATTTCCGTACTGCGTGTATGGTTAGCTGTGAATTATCGAATATTTTCATGTATTTTCCTACTTAAATACAACAATTTTGAAATAAAATAAACTGCAATGGACATAGTATTTATTTATTTAATTAATAAGTGTTTAAAATCAAGCTATTAAGGTTCGTACCTACTGCTATAATTATTTTACTCGTGCAAACACCAAGTGACGTGTCCAGAGATGTTAGACATTTCCCATCGTTAGCCGTTACGCGCGGAAATATACGCATTGGCTGAAAATAGAATTTTTACAGGCTTGTTTTGAGTGCTCACTTTATCCCAACAGCTTGTATGAGTCGTCATTCTCTTCATGGGGTCCAGTTGAAAGACAAATAATTCTCATCTTCGTGTGGTGTTCACATTAGCGCGGAGGAGCCGGGCCAGGCACGGCTGCGGTCATGGAGGTAACAATAGTCTGGAGATGGCTTGTTGTGACGTATTTGAAGCATCACACTATGGTGCTGAGCCTTTTTAAAGATGGTTTGCATTTGTTTTTATCAACTTTTAAATAATAAAAACATCTCAGATGTCACTGTAAATACGTTGTCTGCTTGGACCACAGCTTAAGGCTGTTCAAGTGCAATAAAATCTTTATATTTTTTATGAAATACTGTTAGTCTTGTAGACGATACTTTTGAGTACATTTTACTTTTGCAAAACAATTTCAGCTCTTGTAGTTTTCTTATAACGGGGTGTCAAAGTCAAAATTTGCTTGTTACGCTGCCATGCAAATAGTGAAAATCATCTGACCTACTTAAACAAAATAATTCTCTCTGAACTTATATCCCACGAACTGTGCAATAAAACATTAAATAACCTACAAGGTAATATTTTGAATTTAAAAAAAATTACAGAAAAAGTTTTTTTTAACGCAAAACCATTTCAGGGTATTTTTTCTTTAAAAAAATTGATTAAGTAGCATATAGTATGTTATTTCACTGTGAATTATTTTACGTACGTCAGTCAGTTGGTTTTCACTATTTGCTTGGCAGCAGAACATGCAAATTCTGACTTCGACGCACCGTTATGAGAACACTATGAGAGCTGAAATTGTTTCATAAGAGGAAACTGCACTCACAAGTATTGTCTACAAAACTAACACTATTTCATATGAAGAGAGACAAAGGGCCCGAATTTACCTTCTTTCGGAAGAATTACGTTTCTAATCTCAAACAATAGCCCGATAACATAAAATTGCTCTGTAACTTCGTTGCGAATTGGTTTTACTGTATAAGATAATTTCGAGACAGACGTTATGCACATTTTAGCTAGCCTACCTAATTTATCAATTAAATTAAAATTTTGTTAATTAACTAATTAGCTACTATCAGGCTCTATTTTGTCTCGACAAATTCAGGGCACGTGGTTGAAACCTGTTATAACAAAGTTACAAAGCGATTTTAAGATATCCCGTTTGTGCTTTAAAAATAATTATCGTCAAAAATGTAGACATTCGAGCACAAGCAACTTATCGCATTGCTCAGGATGTCGCCATGATGTGCCGCCCAAAAAGGCAGCTTCATGTATCTCTCATACATGTATATAGACATGGCTACCCTCTGGTTGCGATGACGCGACTGTGGGTCGTGTTACCAAATATGCAGAAACCAGTACTGAACCGCTTGCGAGGTTCTGCGAGAAAACTTGCAGTCTCCAGCCGACACATGTAGAAGCAGTGTGCGTTCTAGCACACTGAAACAACGGTTTTGTGGTGACTGCAAAACATTTTGTCAATATGGACCTCACCAAATATTTTTGCACTGGTTACAAAATTTTTTGGTTGTCACTGCAAAACATTATTGGGGAAAGCAAAAAATTTTAGTAGTCACTACAAAAAAATTTGGTGAGGTCCATATTGACAAACTGTTTTGCAGTCACCACAAAACCGTTTTTTCAGTGCATATTGACATTCGCTATATTGCTTCTGTCGCGAGATTTTCAATAGGATTTTCCACTTTTCTTCATGTTTATACTGTTAGTAATGCTTTAGAATGCATTTTGCTTTGTTGATACAGAGTGACCCTGGACATATGCTGCAAGGCGATTCTCAAATGAGGATATAAAACATAATGCGAACAGTGTCGCAGGCTGGGGGAACAGAGCCATCTTCGAATTTTGAAATTTTCACTGGAAGATCCATACAACTTTGATTTATTTTACTTTTCCCGTCTAACGTGTCACAGGCACCTTCTTAAGCGTTAACAAACTGTTGCAGCTTCTCTACCTTTTTAAGTTTTTTTACTAGTATCCTTTTGGAAGAAAAAAGTATCTTTTATCTCCTGGTGGTCATAGGTATAGTATAAGCAATAGTAGTCGAGCAATGCCAACTGTGTACAATGTAGGAAACTATTCCCTCTTTTGTCGAAGCATACAACATTGTAGGAAATTTGCAGTCCAAATTAAACGCTGAAATGAAATTATTTCAAAATGGCGGGTACTGCCATTTAAGTGTTACGGATCGTATCCACCTTGAAAATTAATACCACAAAAGGTTTTAACTAGCAATAAATATTTTTTATCAGACTTCGAGTTTCGTGTATAGCGAGGTCATTACAGAAGGACACAAAATCAGTAACTGGTAGAGGAATCGGCCATGGCCTGTGTTACGGAACCACCCCAGTATTAATCCAGAGTTATTTCGGGAAGCTATGAAGAACCATAATCAGGATGGCCGCAGCCAGGAGTCGGACTCGGGTCCTTATAATAAAATCTGGGTAAGATGAGAAAGGAAATGTAAATTTAAGTAAGACCTGATATCTGCGTTCCTCCACGTTGACGGAAGAAGTGTGACTTGCCGTATGTTAAAGGTGGCCGCCTGGGGGTGAATGTATTTTGCGGCTTCGAGGCTCGGAAGAGAGGGCGCGGTAAGGACGATACAGCCTCCCCCTAACCTCTACGCGCAGGTTACCAAACTGGCGTGTAATCTTCTCGCCGAAAACTTGCTTCTATGTAACATTCGATGGTGACGCTATTATCTTACGAATTTTATAAAAGACAGAGATGAATTGTACTCGCCTTCACATATTAAAATATTCTGCGCCAATATTTCCATATCTACCTAAAGAGACTGTTAAAGCGGGACATCAGTGGCCATAGTGGATTATCATATTTGTTCGCTATTTTTTAATTCTGAGAATAAAAGTGTAAAATGTGCAATTATAGCGTGAATTATGTTCATCTTACGCAGTTGAACTGTTAACATATATTTCAACCGCTATCAGATAAACAATTTATTTTATATTCATCATGTTGGTTGACTGATAGTGGCCTATATATGCGTTAAAAGTTCAACTGCGGTGCTTACACTGAAACGCAATATATGTAGAATTCAAGCTATAATTGCACATTTTACAATTCACTTCTAATAATGTATAAAAAGCGAAAATTAAAATAATCCAATTTGGCGACTGATGTCCCACCTTAAAAACAGTTTTTCGCAAGGGTAGATACCTCCGTTACTATTAGCTCTAATACATGGTTCGTGTAATGTTTCTGTAGTTCACGACTACTTTCAGAAGTATGACTTATTCCTTCTAATAGACGGGGCAGTACGGTATAGTGCACTTTATTTAAATGGCCAAACAATTAATGGCTTTATCGTTTTAAAGTACTGGTGGAAGTTTTGATAATGTTAATACAAAGCGGCAGAGAAATTTTGTGGTAAGTTATAGGCCTATACAAATTAGTTTAGGGCCAATTTAATTTTTTTTTAATTCTGTTAGTAATCGGACTGTACCAAAAGTCTTGGGCCAGTGTATTAATTATGTTATTTGAAACTGTGCTGTCGTTCACCAGAGGCAGGTGGCCAACTTGGCGCTATAATAAAATTTAACATCGTGTGAGTGGTAAACCATCGCTTAGCATTAGTTTATAAAATTGCACATAAATCCGGTCCTTACTATATGATCAACCGACTGGTTCCATTAAGGATAGCCGTACGTTCTATACTCACCTCAAATAAAGAATGGAAGCTGTGTATACACATCCATAAGGCTCAGTTCTCTCAAATTCTTTCGTAGTGTGAGCCAAATATAAGGAGTTCGTCAACACACTCAACATTTAAACTAAAGGCCACAAAACACGTTGTTAGTTGACGACCATGATTCCAAGATTACACAGTAAGTTGTTCATGTTAACGTATGTACGAGAGTATGCGTGTATATACATGTCACGTGGATGCTTCGCAGTTGTTTGCGTAAGGTGTAAGGATTGATATGTGAGCCTATCTCTCGTGCTTTTAATAACCGACATATTTTATTTCTTTGTGTATGATGAATTAGCCATTTCACCATTTCTTTTCTAACGACTTGTCGTTACTTCTAGTTTAATTTGGAATTGCAAAATTTATATCTTATTTCATATTACTTTAGATTTACGTTACTTTAGATTTAGTGTTGCTTTAGATTTAAGACATTAATTTAGTGCATTGTTTTATGTAGCTGTCAGAAGCATTATGTAATTAGTTAATTGTAAGAAAAGGTCTGACGTCTCAACTTCGCCAAGATAAAAGACGTTAGGCTAATAAACAATGAATAAAAAATGTTGGTGCTGTCCTGGATTGGGTGCCCATTCCCTCAGACCCGCTCTTCTTCTACAGTCCCTCAGTCCAGGATAATCGTATTTTTCTGTGACGTAAATATACTGGTTACAGTAGGTAGCAGTTTTTCTTTACAGTACGAGCACCGAGCAAGGTAGTGCAAAAATAGAACACATCGGACTCTCATTTTTAAGGGCTCGGGTTCGATTCCCTTCTCCGGCCGTCTGGATTTCGGATTTCCGTGGTCTCCCAAAATCGCTCCAGGTGAATGTAGGGATGCTTCCTTAACATGGGTCATGACCGATACCTCTCAGTTCCTGGTATTTGCGTCAAATTGTGTGTCGCCGTCTACCAACGAGACGTGAAACGCTCGTACCTTACCTTGAAGCTTAAGAGTGCGTCGTAGATAAATAAACGCTGAAAACATCAATTGATTTCTACGCTTTTTTCGAAGCCACTATGGATAAAATACTCAATGACAATCCTAGATAATGGTATTTTCCAACTTTGAGTAAATATTTATCCAGAATTACTAATTCGTAACGCGTGATCTCTTGCGCCGCTGTTAAATGCACGAGGTTCCGGCTTCAGAGATTGTGCCTCAGAAGTTCGTAACACTGGAAACAATTTTGTTTAAAACGTTGGCTAAAACTATTGTCTAGGATTGCTATTGTTTAATTTTCGCAAATTGGCTTCAAGAAACCTACAGTTACAGATTCATGATTTTAGAGTAGAATTATATACCACGCTCTCTTAAGATTAATAGGTAAGTTAGCATGATTACAAATTCTCCAACGCCTCTTAGGCTCAGGGACCTGATCCTCTCTTTATCATTGACGACACCGTGTGGTCAATACAGAGTGTCAAGAAACAAACGCATAATAAACATACCATGTGAATCCTGGGCTAAATTGGAGACGATAATATTAGTGCCAAAATGTTGTACGGCGACATTTTACATGCGCAATGTTGCAACAGTGCACGGAGATGGTCCCCTTTTGTACTCCACGGCCAGGCATTATTCATGTCTGTTACGTCAAGTAAACAATATTTGGAATGCTCAGGATTTTAACCTGGACCCGTAATATTCATGTCAAAACAGTAGTAGTAAGATAAATAAGACATACGTGGAGCGCAAGAGAGGTCTAACTACAGTGCTGTGTTGCCACATTGTGCATGTCATTGTACAGTATTTTGCCACTAACATTTTCGTCTCCAATTTAGCCCAAGATTCGCGTGGGTGCTTATTATGCTTTTGTCTGTGGACGGCCTGTATAAGGCGTTTAAGATGTCATTGGGCTAGGGTGGGTAGAGTAACATTTCGTTTTTTAGTCATTAAAAAAAGTTAAACAAATGATGTCCGATTGCATCGAAAAGTGAACCGAACTAGCCCCCATTTGCTTGCATACTTTCGCTCACGTGTCTTAACCTCTCGTGATTGAGCATTATGGTCACACATCACAGGGAAAACCTAGCTAATTCTAACAGGTTAGTTTTTGTAAACACCTATAGCATGTGGTATCGCTTGTCCTTGAAGGCCAACTCCATCTATTCAGTGGCATTAATTATATGAATTTGATACTTTTTAAAACATCACAGCAAAAACAATTCTCCATATGCTGAAACTGTAGTTCATAATTGTTTTCCCTAAAACGCTCTTAGTCCATGATCCCTCACACTTCTGCTGCTTTTGCGAGAATGAGTTTTTGAAAAAGTACATTTAAAACTGTGTCACAGTGTTGTTGGAAAATATTGTGACCATTAATCCATTATTTTTAATGGATAAAAATAGGCTGATATTGACCAATTAGTAAAGTACCGGACCTTTTTTTTTTACGAAATTTACTTTAAACCTCTCGATTTTGTCTCGAAAAAAAAATTTACACAGCGAACTGTATTTTAACCATTGTTATAAGACCGTTTTACGATATCTGGTACTTTTCGTCATGGGCGTATTTAGGAATAGTTTTCGGAGGAGTTTTTGAACTCTCATCTTGCAGAAATGTTTCATTGTTATCTGTGTTTGATGTCCGTGAATACCATATTAACGTATTTAATTTATAGTGTGTTGTTTAATTACATATTAAACCTTACGCAATGCCAAATATAATATATGGATGCAAAAACCAGGAGCACAACTCAAATTCATAAGTGCAGTTGGGCGGCAAACGAAAAAATGTCTCATATAATTTTCATATTTAAGGATGTACAATCGTCACCATCTTGGATGATAAGAGTTGCTTTCACAAAATGACTTCCAAATGATACCGGGTGTACCGGAAGGAAAGGGTAATATTCTGGGATGTGATAGTACTGGTCATTATGATCAAAAAAGTACATAGGTATGTACATGGGGTCAATATGGAACGGTTGCCGAGATAGCCGCATTTGAATGTAAACGTTGATAAACTCTATAATTATTGTTACTGTTTTATTTTCAGTTACGTTCCTCGTTTCAAGGCAATTTTGGGGTAACTTTGTACCATTTTAGGGTAACATTGTCCCAGGCATTTTATTATATATAATAGCATTGTGATATTCAGTCACTATGCAAACTTCAAGATTAACAAATTCATTCGTCTGGAACACATCTGTATTTTTAAATTTTGAAATACCTCATTTGAATTTAAAATATGCTGGTGGTACAAAGTTCCCCTGACCGGTACGAAGTTACCCCACATGACTGTAACGAATAACACACTAATGTTTTTTCCCATAGCTGTAATAACAAGATTACAATACACAACAATTTAGCTTCATGTCATGATTGCCAAACACACAACGTTTAAGTTCACAGTCACATTAGTTGGTTAGCTGTGTATGCAAACACCGGTCCGTGGCAGTGCATTGCCTCCTTGATTGTGACATGACCTGTCACTGCAAGGAGGAACATAATTGAAAATATTACAGTGCCAGTAATTTTAGAGCTTATCAATGTTTACATTAAAATGGGACTGTCTCGACAACCGTACTATATTGACCCCATGCTCATAAGAACTTTTTTGATCACAATGAACAGCGATATCACCTCCCAGAGTATTGCGCTTTCCTCCCGGGACAACCTATCAAAATAAGGAACACGTAAAATTATTGTATGTAAACGAGGTAGATTGTTTGAGGTTTTTCCCTGCTTCAAGGATTCAGAAAAATAAGGGGAGGGGGCAATGTGCCCTTTCCCCACCCCGTGTTGTTGCGCCCCTGGAAGAAACTCATTTTTCGAAGGGGTTTTAAGTCCCCAAAACCACTCCCTGGATACTCCATTTTGTCTCCCAAAATATGTCAAAATGGAGGATCACGGTTGTCGTAAAGGGGTTTATACAATTAAAAATTTAAGCAGTAAGAAGTAGACTTACGAAGTAAGCAGTAGAATCGCAAAAATTGAGCTTACACAATAGTGAGGTTACTGCCTAAGCCAATAGAAACAATCTTTCAATATTGTATTTTTTGTTTATACAGAAGACTACGATTAAAAACGTTTAGTAAAGTAATGATGATATAACCATTGCCAGGCATGTAAACGAGTTTCTTCTTATTTTTATAATTAAACACTTAAATAACATGGCAAATTACGTTTATTTTCTTTAAAACATACCCACTATTTTGTGTATTTGATAGGTTAAAGCAGGATGCGGTTATCGAATGATATATGAATGGCGTCATGGTAATACAAACCTGTACTTGGTTCAAATTACGATTTCCACTGTCGAACTTAAGTAAGCAGTAACAATTCAATTCTGCTAGGTTCAAATCAGTGGGATGGAAAAAATTCTATGGTCTATTGCTTTAAGTTTTGATGCTTAAATTCCTCGTCCTAGCGTGTATGTGAATATATATGTGTGTGTGTATATGTGTATGTCGCCTTGCGTCCCGCCCACCGCAACGGCGGCAACGCGGCCCACGTTACGCGATGGCGTAAGGACGTGGGGCAGGGGGGGAGGGGGGTAGATGGGCTCTATACGGAGCGATGGCCGCTCGGCTTTTTGTCCTCGGCGGGCGAGGAAAGCGCTCGACGGCAGGGGAAGTAGGCCGCGACGACGGATGGGTGAGAGCTTTCCTTTCTCCGACCACCATCCGGCCTCCGCCAGCGCTTCACACCTGACCCCTCTCACCATCAACAGGTGACAGTGTTGCCAAAATTCGTGGGCACTGATCCAGCGATACGTTCTATATGACTTGGAGGGGGGAGGGGAGGGGAATTGAATGTGAGAGAGATTTGGTTCGCGCATAACATCGAGGTCTTCATTCACTGGTGATGGGCGACATGAGATGAGTATGAAGCACCGTTCGACACGATTCCCACATGTGAAAATCTGAGGACCGACCCCGTCGGGAATCGAACTCGGATCACCTTGCTGGGTGGCGAATGGTCTGATCATTCGGCCATAGTGGCTAGGGAAGGGGAGGGGATTTAAAAAAAGTTCATTCTAACCCAGGTTAAGGTTAAGACAGTCATCCGACATTTCCACTGTCTTTACGATGATTATTTTTATATCCTATACGAAAGCAGATATCGAAGAACAGTTGCATCATTTGGTACCATTTTTTCATGACGAAGCACAATAAAATTCAAACTATTAAAATTCTCATTAATGAACTAATTAAGCCAAAACTGTTTATTTTTGTCTAGAAAAAATTTAACCTACATAGTAAAAACTATTTTGTAACAAAACCGTGAAACACTTTTTCGATATCTGCTCTCGTTCAGGAACAAAAAAAATTATCATGGAAAGAAGTAGAGATGATGGTTTATGGCCTTAAAACCAAGTGCCATTGTATGGTCATATACAACCACATAATGTAATATAATGTATAAGTAATAAAACACTTCGTAACACTGTTTTTTTTTTTTCATTATTATTCCAACGGCTATGACCTCACCATGGAACTTGAAAGTTAAATGCACTATAGGTTAAGAAGCTCAATGTTACTCGTTTGGTAAGAGGCAATTCCCGCCTCTAGTTGTTATGGAATCGGCAAGAGGTTAACTTCAAGCCACATGTTCCTATTTACGCAGTTTTTTGTAAATATTAATTCATAGATTTGCTGAAAATTGATTTTGCTATGGAGTCTAATTTTTTTAAACAAAAAAATAATATAATTTTGGCTAGGTAACTGTTGTATCAATATTAATACCATTTATTTATGTCAATGATTAAGAAAATTAGTTTTTTTTGTTTAAAAATAGGCTACATAATAAAGTCAATTTTCAACACATCTGTGTAGTGGGTTTACGATTGTAAAATAATATTCGTAAAAAGAGCGTAACGAAACTTAAGCTTGGACAACCATACAGTTTTGACATTCAAACAGACAGATATTGTGTTTTGGTCTGTGATCCATCGTGTCAATATAATTGAACTGTCAGGACCTAGATAAGTTTTGTTTGTTTGTGTGCGGCAGGAGCAATAAGATTGCCGTTGACCAACGTATGTACAGTAATGCATTATAGCCTCTCCGCGCAAGCTACAGGCTGACGTGCAGTGCTTTACAATTATCCTTTTTCCTATGGGACTTTAAGCAGTGACCACATATTTTATTTGTAGGCAGCACAGTTCAAAATGTAACGCTTGTTTCTATAGTTGTGTTTTTCGGACCCGGTCGTTATTTTTTCCGATACGGCTGTCTGGAAAAACTATTTTTGGGTGTTTTGAGGGATCCGAAAATGATGTTTCTAATAAAAGTATTGAATTTTTAAAACTATATCGACATAGTTTGAAATGTGTGTTCTTTTCGTAGATATACAAAAATAATGCGCAATTAGTAGTTTCTTAAAAAAAAAAAAAAAAAAAAAAAAAA
>PNEQ01117338.1:0-16555 GCA_003012365.1 Medauroidea extradentata | reverse complement strand
TGTGTTCATTCCTGTATAATATTTGCTGGGAGAGCTATTTCTAACTGGGAGAACTTTTTTTTTTTTTGGTTCGTTCTAGAACAAGACGTAGTTGAAGGGTATTTAGTGGTTTTAAAAGCACGCGAGAAATAATTTCACGCGTTTCTTTCGTTGCTTCCCCCCCTCCCTTTGCATTTTCTTTCTGTACTTATCTCAATACCAATAGTTCGCCCGTTCACCAGAATTGAAGATTGGTCGGGTATTTTTTCGATGTAGTACCCAACGTATTATTTTTAATAATTAATTCATTTTTTCTTACGAAAACATTGACAAATTTATGCTACGTTCCACACACGTTGTTACATTATTCGTGTCACAGTCTGTAACTTAAAGTGGATACTCAGCTACGTATAACTTACCTATTTTTTTACAAAGCACGAAACTATCATATGTTTGTAGATAGTCCTACAGGGTATGGAGTTCAGCCATCTACATGAGTAGTTTAACGTAAGGCATTTTAAATATTCAGAAGTATTTAGCTTGTTTCAACGATATCCATATCTTCTGAAGATATTTGCTTATGAATGTCATTTCCGGAACGTGTTTATCGTATGTCGGCGTCCACATTAATAAATGAAACGGCGAAAAGATCCTACGATGAAAATTACAGGAATGCCTTAATTAAAAATTGCTTGGTTTGCCGCGAGCAGCTTATACACATGCGAAGTTATTAATTTGTTCATTAAAACCTATTTCTTTCTTCCGATAGTGGAAATAGCTAACTGGTGTTTCACAGCCATCTAACACGCGTGAATGCTTTGTTGAATATGGAATATTTTTGAGCGTGTAGGGATGCACAACTAATAATTTTGTAATTTATTTTCACGTCATTAAATGGTACATTAAATCTCCCCCTTCCTTTTTCGACAGAGTTGTGTTGCTGGTCAAAAAAAGACCACACATTCAGTAAATAGGCAAATTCATGGTAACATAGCAGTAATTTAAACATTTAGGTAGCTTGTGTGTATAACTACATGAATACAACTATACAGGTGTCCCGTAAGTTCGGTCTCATAGGAAAAGTCCGATCTCATTAAGAAAGTTGAAATAGGTGAAATGTAATGAAGTGTTATTGTTAATAACATTACTCTTGCAAGCCGTTACATCCCGCCGGCCATGTTACATCGTGTACAAAGCAATTTGAACATAACGCTTGTGCAGAGCACTTCGCGGCCATCAATTTAAACATTTTCTGTCGTAATGACACATGGAATTGAACACACTGCTGTTGTCTTACGCCAACACGCTACATACCCATTAAACTATTTCATATTTCGCAAATTTCTATTTACCCTATGAGACCGGACTTATGGGACATCCTGTAATGATTACATTCATTGTGTATTTATTACCTTTGAACATGTGGTTTTTGTATGGAGAGCAGTTCTGTATCCTGTGTACACTACCACGCATATGGGTACATTCCTTAAAGGCAATGTGGAAAGTATTTATTCTCGCGTCGGTAGCCAGGTTTGTTTTCACTGCCTTTACGTTACACGCTCCAGATAATGCTCTTGGTTACGGCAGACGCAACGAATCTCTGCTGTTGGAAGAATTTCTCCCGAACATGGCGGTCTCTCTTAAATCGAACTTGGCAAGCGCGCCTCTCTCTCTCTCTTCAAGCAAGGCTAATTACTTTAAAAATTATCGCAAGGAAAGGAGGGCTTCGTCGGAAAACTTTTCAAACACCATGAGCAAACTTTGAATAGGACGCGCGAGGCTGGGTTCTGTAAATTCATTATCTGAAAGGCTTTTATGATTAGCAAATTTTTCTTCGCTGTCGTGAAGTTTGAAGAAGTAGCCACCCCTAGCTAGGCGTGCACACATAGTTGTAAAATATTTGGTTGTTATGAGGGCGAAGGTTCATTGTGAAAACTTAACAAATGTTTAACTTAGAAATGTTTAGTTACATTATGTCCTGTAACTTTATATCAGATAGTGTGTTTGATTATAACTTGAAATTTGTAGTTTAGCCTACGTGGAATTCGCAGATTGAAAATTTTACCTAATGAAAATTTGCTGTCGGGTAATTAATTCCATGCTTACATATATGATATCGAAAATAAATAACCATCTTTATTGTGTAAAAATATTCCCTGAAAAAAAAGTTTATTGGTCACTACAAAATATTTTGCCATTATGAAACTTACCAAAATTTTTTTGTGGTGACCACAAAATTTCTTTGCTACTACCAGTATAGTTTTACAGAGACTACAAACTTTTTTTTTGTAACAGCTACAATAACATTTGGTGAGGTCCAGGTGAATAAAATATTTTGTGGTCACCACAAAGCCGTTTTTTCTATGTTGCTGTAGTAAATAACTGTTGTTAGTAGTGTCTGCGGTGACGGGGGAAAACTGCGACCAGTAAGAGTTTGACAGGTCGGTTAGTGATGTAATGGCTCCTTGATACCAACAAATATTGAACAGCCCGGCTTGTAGGTTGTTGCCTTGCCTCTGTTGTGAACACTGGCGTTAATCAGTGGGGAAACCACAACACGGCCATCCTGGTGTCGACCGCACGATGCCGTGGTGCCTGGTGATAGCGAAGGTTTCCCGCATTGCTCGAGTTACCGCGAGACCACGGTTCGAGGTCTCAGCTAAATTCATCAGCGGTGATCAGGATTAGGATCTTTGAAGTACAGATCTGGACACTCACCTACTACTAGGCAAGGCTTTATCTTTGACTCCCCTTATGACTGAACGGAACTGCTGGCGCCACTATCGCTGTGGTGCTGTTATAAAGAGAAGATCGTTATTTTAATAACAATTCAAGTGTTTAAAAATATTCTGGTTGGGGTTCTTATCTAGGTAGGCTGCGTTGGTGTATGTGAGGCGCAAAACCGATGGAGCGTTAAGAGTGACGTCGGTCGGCCTATGTAATGCAATATCGCCTTTACACGCAAACCCAGCAACTGGCGCGCAGAGCTTTACTATTATTAATTTTCCTATGGGACTTTAAGTGGTGACTGTATTATTTTATTTGCGATACGTATGGTTCAAATTTCAGCGATTTTTTCAATTATTAATTTTTTTCCAAAATTAGGTTGGAATTTTTCTATATACGGCAGTTTTAAAAAAAACTGTTTTTAACCATTTTCTGTCTTAAAAATCGTGTTTACAATAAGCGATCCTAATTTTTAAACTGATAGAAACATTGTTTGAAATGTGTTTTCTTTTCATGGACGTACAAACGTAATGCGCGTTGAGACGTTATTTCCAAATATGATTACTTGTAACTCGCTGCAAATACGTTTTAAGCGCGGGTAGATAGGAACCTTAAAGTTATGTAAGTTTCTAATGTTCGCACTTAAAAATATAATTCATTTAATGTTGGAAAAATAATTACTAGCACGAGTGTGCTAGGGGCGCTACTAGATTTCATTCATATTTATCAGATAATAAAGGAACTAAAATCAGTCATACGGGGGTCAATATTTTATAGTAGTGTCCAGACATGAATTTCTAAGACTGTGACCAGGAAAGTGTCTTACAACTACATCACATCCAGATGAAATTGTGGAGTTGAAAACCAAACGTGTAACCACATGCTAACTGCACGTTATTGACAGCAGCGCACTAGGTGGCCACCGGATCATCGACACTGGATTGTGGAGGCTTAGAAAATGGCTGGCTAGTTCATTAAATCCCGAATCCTTCACATCGACGGCCACGTGCATAGATTGCCATTGGAGGGTGTGATGCCGTGTTGTGGGCTGGGTGAATGTTTTCATGGGAAACTTTGTGGCACGTTATTTAGGTACACCATTCCTGTAGACATTACTGGGGACCAAGTTCTACGTTCACGTCAAGCTGGATAATGCGCCACGCATCCCTGCCAGGGTTGTGCTGGTTCACGGAACATGACAGTGAAATTTCATTAAGGTCATGATCTTTCATTTATTTCAAACAATTGCAAATAACTCGAATATTTTTTAACCAAATGCTTTGGAAAAATTTGAGCCTGCGTACAGTCATACGATACATAATTTTGCCATAGCGTTTTGAAAACAATGTACCGTTTGCTAACAAAAAAAAATATTTTACTTCATTTTGGCTTATTTTGACAACAAAATATGTGATATTTCAGGAGCAAAAATCTAAAAATCCGTTAGGTGTATTGCAACAGAAAAATTCCGATACAAACGATGATATGTGAATTAAAACTGTAAGAGTGGATTTTTGATATATATATTAATTTGCGTTAAATAAATATTTTCGAAACCATTGCAAAACTAAAGAGCGAGGCCTTAATGCTCTGGTCGCCAATCAGCCCGAATATAAGACCAAACACTGGTGGTTCGACTTGGAGAAGTGTGTTCTAGCTACACCACCACCAACCACATACAACACGTTCTATTGCTCTTTTGGTATCGCATAGAGTAAGCACCAGTCGATAAAATAATGCGCAGATAACCAAAACGCGTCGAGCAAGCCGGGGAGAGTCCATTCTCGCTGTGCAAAGGGGTTAGGTATTACTTTCATTATTAGCAGCGGTAGAGTACAGATCAGCTAGAGTTGCAGTGAGGTGATTGCAATTGCCGAAACGTTGCAATTTTTCTTTGAATGGAACTGTCGTGTTGTCATCTGTCATTTGTTTGCTGTCCACTGTCCTCTGTTTTTTCCTTTTTTTTTTTTTGGGGGGGGGGGGGAAATCTGGTTTTCTCTATATTCATCTTTTGTGTGTGGGTGCAGTAGAAATCTGAATTCTATCTTTAGAATACTTTCTGTTTGAATAAAAGCTAATAATAATTATAATAGTAATAATAAAATTCCTCTGGGATTGTTTTTTTTATATTTGTTTCGTACTTTGTCTCTTAACACAAGTTTGGTCAAGAAAACATGAGCAATGGCGTATGTCCACAAACCAATACATTCTTAAGAGTTGTAGTGCGCGTGCATTATATAACCCTTCGGAAAAACTTTAGTCGCCACGACGGATGTGTACAGCATAGGACCCTAGTACCTATATATACATATTCAATGCTAGTACAGCATGGTGCCAGGAAACGATGTCATCAGTCCGGTGCCTATGTATAGAACCTACAGTGTCACGTGGTTTCCCTCTCTCCAGCGGTGACCGTTCGGAAGAATGCTCACCTACGTTCTCCACCACAGAACTTTGCAAAGATTATGTTATCACTTGTTTACCATACCTTCCGCCACCTCGTTGAATCAACGTATCGCTGATCTGTCAGCTAAAGAGGAGCCTTTACCGTATTGTGTGGGTAATCATAATGATATACAGGCTGTCGATAAACCTCATAATAATCACACCACGTGAATCCTGGACTAAATTGGAGTTGAAAATACTAATTACCAAATGTTGTGTGATGACATTTTACGTACACAATGTTGCAACACTGCACTGTAGTTAGTCCCATATTGCGCTCTACAGATATCTTACCTACTACTGTTCTGCCCTGTATATTAATGGGTGCATGTTAATAGCCCGAGTAGTCCAAACATGATTCTATGTTTAACTTGGCATAACATACATAAAATGATACTTGGTCGTGAAGCGCAAGAGAGGACTCATTCCGTGCAGTGTTGCCACATTGTTCACGTAAAATGTCGTACATAATTTCCAATTACATTTTAGTCCCCAGTTTAGCCTAGTATTATGCGGTTGTTCAGTTCATCTATGTATTTCTATGGTAGGTGTCAATTGGACGGAGCTATGCAACAACAGACCAACTAACAATGTCAATATAAGTGAGATTTCGGCATTATCTGTTGTCTATGGACTGATTTAACTTAAAAAAAAAATCAATAACACCTAACCTACATTTTGTTGTTACCGATGGGCACACGTTCTTGCATATTATATAAAATCAACTTTAATGGTCATTATCTTGGAAACATATTTTTGTTGATTGGTCTGTTTCATAACTCCGTTTAGTTATAAGGGCAGATGTGCAGAAAGAAAAGAGGTTCACTGGAAGAAAAAGTATTGTAATAATTATCATACTTCTGTTAAAATAGAGACAGGTGTCTTATTTGGTTGTTGGTATCATATGGATTATTCCTACAAAAGTTTTTTCTGTGGATGGACCAAACATAACATACTGTTGTGGAACACTCCAGAAATTGCCGACGGTCTATTTTAACAATTTTAATAGAAGTATGGTACGTACCACAATACTTCTATTTCAGTGTGGTTACGTTGTCTTTGCCAACTGTAAAACTCTTCTGTAGCGAGTGTGTTACAGGACACACACAATCGTGACATTTTAGACATTCTACAGTGGTCTCAAACAGAGAGCTTGTCGAACGCGACGCCTCGTTGGCGTTCCGTAGTCCATGTTGGTTCACCACACGGCGCTGCAGTAGCTAGTTGCGAGCACGACCAACTAATGCACTAGAGTCTAGCGGGAGAAATGCAACTTCGTGTCAAACGTTCTGCACAGGCGTGAGTGGTTACAGCACCGCGTATTAATTTTTATTGTAGTTGTCTAACCTAACAAAGCCGACCTTTGAATCAGAGCCTACCGTTATTCTCATTTTAAAGCAATCTAAACTAATTTAAACTAAAATAATTGCCACGGGTAGTGGAGTGCTCACACGCATGCGCGGGGTACCTTTTGGCTACTTGCGTTTCTCCCGCTAGACTATTTTTTATTAATTTATTCGACACGTTCGGCCTAAAAAAAAAAAATACATAACTCTTAACGGTTCACACACTGTGGTGACTCAACGGTAACACATTGGACTCGTAATCGGGGGTACCCGGGTCCGATTCTCGGCTCAAGCCATCCTGATTTCGGTTTTTGGTGGTTTTCCGAAGTCACTAGGAGATTGCTGGTTTGGTTCCTTAACAAACGTCATGACTGACTTCCTTCCCATATCCTGTCCTTGTCTACAGTTGTATGTAACGTCTCTAATGACATCGCTGCCATTCATTCGTAAGGGAGTCATTCGCCCTTGAAATTTCGAGTATATGATTCGTATTGTTGCAGGGTATCTAAAACGGCATTTAGTAACACCACGATTTTCTAAACAGTAATTCGTGATACCGAGATGTACAATATACGGGAGAAAAACAGCTTTGAAACCACCCGCCTGCATAAAAAAGTGTAACTACCTACTAGCTGCATACAACTTTTCTGCCGTCATGTAATATTGCCATTTGATGTGGTTATTGATCTCCTTACTTCGTACTGAATGTAAGAGGTGCTCTTCGAGCAGATGTCCAGCACCTATAGTTTTTGGTTTTATAAAAACCAACACATGAAAATATCAGTGTTGTGATAGTCGCCCCAATTTTTATGTACACTTATTAAAAATAATACGTTTGTTTACTACAAGAAAATTTCTATATTTTATGAAAAAAAAAACAAGTTTCCTTTTACGAGATGAGATAGGTTAGAAGTTGCAATACATTATTGTCACCATTTTCCAGAAGGATTTGACCTTCGAACTTGCTGTATTTATTGTGAGAACACGTTTTTCGTTACGTTTCTGTCTATACAAATGATGATTCACCACATGCACTTGAGAACGCGTTACAGAATTTTTGACACTCCCAAGAAACCGCGTATGAACACAATAAATAACGACTTTTACTTCATATTCGGCAATTTTTAAAATTACTGTACTTTGTTGTTTTGTGTTTACAGCTTTTTTTTAGCAAATATTAAATCCGTGGAATCTAATTTCAATGTAAAATATTTAATTCGTTATGTTTAGTTTGTGATGTCTGATGTGTGTTCCCGTATCAAACACTTTTTGAGTTTGACATGTCGTTATAGATGTAACACTCGAAAAAAAATTTCTGAAAGGGGGTAATTTTCGTACAAATGTAAAATTGTAAATATTTCACACTTAAATGGCCTTAAATCTAATGTTAACGGTGTTAGGTATATTTTCTGTGCGCAGCTTAATATCAGGGTACAAGATTATAGATTATATTACCTGGTATATGATGGTAACATACATGGAAGGAAGGGGGAATGTGTTATTCTTATTCATGTGTTGTCGGGAGCATTTGGAAGCGAGTACTGTATGTATATATATATATATATATATATATATATATATATAAACCTATTATTACATTGTATGTATTTGATGTGTATTCAAGTTGTCCTTAAAAGTGTATAAAGCGTACCATGTAAATCCTGCGCGAAGTTGGACACAAATTTTACAGGTGGCAAAATGTCGTACGGTGATATTTTCGTTAATGTCGTAACACAGCGCGGAGTTAGCCCCTCTTTCGTGACCAAATACGCGCAGGTTTTATCTCGCAGGTTTCTTGTACGCTTGTTTATGGAAATCGTGTGTACGTTCTATTTATGTATTCGACGGTTGGTGTATAAGGTTATACAGCTGGGAAATCCACACTGCTTAGAATGACTGAGTCAAGCGGCGTTGATCTGCCGAAAATAGAGGAACTCACGACTCAGAAACACGTTCTGCGGTTGAAATACACTCCCGAAGGAAGGTCATTCTTAAAAGCACAACGACCTAATTACTTCATAATATCCTCGACAGGCGCCTATCAAACGTAAGTTCATTTAAGGACCTTATTAACCTGAAAATATTGTGTTATTTCTTTTACCAAACACTTTCGTACCTGTGGACATTATCCGTGGTTTTTTCCTCTGGTAGAAATTGTTTGTATCAAATAGTTCATGCACAACGACTTGCGCTTGTGGTACTGTAGTTTCGCTTGCTCAAAACAGGTTCTGCATAAACTGGTTTTTTGAGCGCCACATGTTATTGGGACAATTGACTGAACAGACGCATCACGTGAGATAGCAACAAGTCTTACTGTAGAATATCTACATAATCCAAATTAGAGCAGCCAGTTTATGTTTAACCTACCTACATACGATTCGAGGAATATACGAAACCTTTTAGTAGCATATTTGACCCCCAGACTGGACTTAAAACAAGATGTCCACAGAGAGGCTGTTATTTGTTTCTGTCGCTAATGCTCGTATAGGAAGCTAATCACACGGTGGCGTCAACTGCTGTCTAGTAACATATATCCATATAAAGATATGTATAAGTAGTTGTAATCATGCCTGCTAGTCAAATATATCGCGAAGTCACACAGTCTCTGAGTGACCGCGGTAGTGTAGTGGGCAGGCCATCCCTCTCGTACCACAACGGCGATCTAGGCTCGATTCCACGCGGTTTCGATCGATTTATCGTATGTGGGAAACGTGGACGTTGCCGTTGGTCGGCGGTTTTTCTCGAGGAACCTCCGTTCTCATTCCATCGCTGCTCCACACTCATCTCACCTCAACTCACCTCATCCATTCCTCGGGCCATTTATCAAGCAGTCGGCCCAACATTCACCCCAGACTTCTCTCACCCAAATGTGACACTACCAGAAGGCGGGAAACACGTAGTGGTGTTAGTGAACAGCGTACAGTTCCAGGCTCCCTTGGTGGCGATTAAATATTACAGTCTTATGTTAGGACGAAATCCCCTCTCTGAAATAGGACACGTCCTTTGCGTCCAGTGCAGCTCTGGTTCATTTAATTCCTCATGAGACTAGAGGCAAATGTGAAGATCAGTTGGTCTTGTTCTGCGGCGGTGCAAACAACAGGTAGTGGTACCTAGGGCCGCGTCTAGGGGGAGGGGCAAGAGGGGCATTTGCCCCGGGCCTCACATTCTAAGGTACCTCACTTTTGAATTAAAAAAAAAAAAAAAGGAACTGGCGTTTTATTATATGGGCCACAACAATACGAAATATTTATTTAGTTTTGTAAGACTGCATTTTAGTAACTTACATTATTTTTGCTTTGCTGGCATATGTAGCTATCTCTAATTATTTCTGTGTGAACTGAATGCATTTTGTTGTGGTACTTGTAATTATAATGTTTATATTAGTGACTACATGCCAATACTAAGATACATATACAATACCTTAAATTTATCATTGCATCTAAAAAGGAAGAAAAATCTGGGGGGGGGGGGAGGTGGCTCCGATTTATTTTTCCCCTAGCGTCACATTCTTATAAAATGGCCCTGGTGGTACCCAGATTAGATGATGTCCTGCCCTGCAAGGACAAGGAATGTGCTCTTAGGTTTGCAACGTACACTGCATCTCAAGGCTGGTTGTCGGCTGTAGAGCTGTTTTCCCCCGTAATCCGTAGTGACTTCCCGAAGTCATGTGCCTCGTATATGAGCCTTCTTTCGCGCAGTGCAACCACAAAGACATCGTTGTTGTCTCCGTTGTCAGATACGGCGAGGTGCTTGTAGCTGATATGTGGCCGCCATGGGAGTGTGTACATTTCACTTACTTTCTCTACCCCATCTTCCATACCTTTTTATGTTCCCGCTCGGGTGCTTGTAAATCGAGAGAGAGAGAGAGAGAGAAACAGAAGAGAGAGAAGTAGAGCTAACAGCCGCGTTTTGTAGATATATGAACCTTGCACTCTACAATTTTTTTATGTACTTTCACAAGGAGAATCCTTGGAAACCCAGCTGCCAAAGAAAATACCTTGAACTACAAATGTTGTTCTTGTAAAATAATAAAACTTTTATGTTTGTAAATTACAGGGTATAGACTTTTTATCTATGCTTGCAATAAGGAAAAAATAATTTAAAATATTTCATTATTTTATTTTAATGGATTATTAAAATTTTTTTAAACGTATAAGTTGTTAAATGTTATAACGTTGAAGAAAAAATTTGCGGCCTCACAATGTTTGGAACCTGCATTCTTACTCTTAGATAGCCGCGCAACCTACTCCTAATCACCTAACCACCTGTACTTGCGTGCAGTTTACATTAATATCCACTGTATTCCAGACAAATTGTATTACAGAGGATGTGATTTGTGTAAACCTATATAAATTCCGACGAATCAATGATTTTATATTTTTACAAAGAAAATCCTTGTATATTTACAAACAAATAATTTTACAATGGCATTTTTTAGCATTAAAAATATTTGTGAAACTACAAAAAAATGCTCTTTTTTTTATATTTTTTTTATTTGCAGCGTGTGTGCTTGGGGGCATTGGGTGAGAGAGGATTTGTTCAGAAAGAGGTACGAGATACTGTACCCTGGAATAGGTATAAGCCGTTCACAATTAAGTGAGCGCTGCTTAAAATTTTCTTCAAGCCATTTTGCAGCCATTTTTACTATTTGTATTATGATAACTTCCATGTAAGTAAAAACCAGTTTAAACATTTCAACATTCTCAAAAGTTAACATCTGTTGTCCCAATAAAGAATATTTTGAATTAATTAAAGTTCTGCTGAGTGCTCAGTGTACAGTGAGCAGGCTATATAAACACATGATAGGGCTTAACAAGCTGTAGGAGCGCGGGAGGAGGGGAAGGACGTGAAGCTTAGGGCTGTCAGATGCGTTAACGAGGTATTACCACGTGTATCAAACTGCCGGTTCATTCATTATAAACTAGTTCGTTTGTAAATGAGGAAATACGATCCACGTTGGACATCTTGATGGCGCCAGAGCTACTGAAATTATGATGAATGTGTTGGCAGAAGGCTAATACAGAAGCTGTTTCTGTTTACCGGTCGTTCAGGATAAAGTGAATTTCTATTTTCCTCCTATCTCTTTCCGCTGCATGTAAACGTAAACATTGCCACGTATTTCTATTTACATAGGTTTGTACAATGTTTACATCTACATTACACTGTTCAGAAAAAAATGTTATCTACAATATCTTACTCATTAAATACATGGATGTTGAATAATTATTATAATCAATATTACGAATACCTGTCAGTTAACCTACTGATTTCTGTACATCGACTGTAATTTATACGTCACCCTCTACTGCCGATACGAATCTCGTAAATGTGTGCACATTAATTCGAATTCGTAATTCTAAATCGCCACTAAAAAATATCATGACGTAGTAACACGCGCAATTTAAGAATTCCAAGTTTCGTTCAGTTGTACTGCCACGAACGACGGCGCAAAAAAAAAAAATTTTCTTCGTGTTATTAAAAAATGCTTGCATTTTTAAAATTCTAATTTAAAATTTCAGCAATTTTTTTCAATACGATTTATATATATATATATATATATATATATATATATATATATATATTTTGTTTTTATGTAGGATACATTGTAGTTTACAACATAATTATTCACAGTAAATTTTTGCAGTTTTGTATGTCAGTTGATTTTAGAGGCGTGCAAAAAAACCGTAAAAAGCAAATTTTTATGTTTACGAGTCACTACGCAAAATCTATGAGAGATTAAAAAAATTCGTAAGCGCAAAATTTAGTCTCGATTTAGGTCTGAAATAAGGGGGAAAAATCTGGTACAAATATAAATGTAAAATTTAAATATATGACGAACTGATGTAGACCGCGCCCTTAAGGGCGCGGTCTATCGCAATTTTCATCATCATTATTTTATTTTGTATTTGTACCAGATATTTTTTTCTTGTTTTAGACACAAAATGTGACTCAATTTGGCTCTTATGAATTTTTTTATCTCTCATAGTTTTCGCGTAATGGCTTGTTAGTCATATTTGGTATGTTTCCGTTTTAACGACTACACTAAAACCAACTGATATACCAAACTAAAAAAAATCACAGTGGATAAAGACATTGCAGGCTACAATGACATGATCATAAAATTAAAGAATAAACATTATTTGTATTTTAAAAAATAATGTTGAACTTTTTTAATTTATATTTTCAGTTACAGCAATGATGTAGTGTATTAATGTGTAAAACAGAAAAAATGCTGTTTCTTATTCCAGATACCTAGGCTGGCATTCGTAAAATATAATTTATATATTCGGAGTTGACGTTTATTCTTCTTATAGACCAGTAAACGTGTGTCCACAATGTTTATCTACGAAAAGAATGCACACTTCAGACGACTTGTAAATATGACTTATGACACCACGCATATTGGAAGCAATATTTTAAAACCTTCAGACTTGGCTAAAATCGGCTTTTTCAGACAGTTGTTTCTAAAATTTTATGTGTGCCGGATTCGTTCGAAATGAACGTCTACAACTGAACTGGACTTTGATACAGTGACGAGTTCAACAAAATGTTAGCTTTACCACACTGTAAAAGCACAACGGCGGGAACTCTGCGCGCGTATTTATCTTTTTATGGTGACCATACGTCCTTGAATTCTTGAAAAGTTTGAATTGTCCTTGATTTTGACGTGTCCTTAAAAATCCTGACAAAATGATTGAATTTCCATACTTGTCGTTGAGCTGTTTTATTTGTTTGAAAGTGTTATTTTAGTGTGACATATTTGGCACGAATACTGTATTACTGTATAAGATTCTTCATAAATTAATGGTATTCCTAGTAATTATTATTGACCATGTCCAAATGGGAAGTACAGTTGTTCTTTTCTTGAACATTGGTTTTATGTCCTTGAAAACCTGGAAAAGTTCCTGGATTTAAAAATCAGATTTGTGTGGCCACCATGCTTTTGTCTACAGGCGGTATCACAATAGCTGTGCCTGTCGCCTTCGCTCGTAGCTCCTCATCCATTTTCGTCTCGCACACAAACAAACCCTATACCAGGCGGTCACCTTAACCCTTTCAGACCTGAGGAACACAAATGTGACCATTAAAATTTCAAGGTCGTTTAATTATTAACATTTTACTAACTGCAACAAAAAAACTTCATGGTACAGTTTTGTACACCTATAAATTGGATTTTCACTTGGTGCCATCTGTTGGACCGTGTAAAAGCTAGAAATGTTTTTTTTTTCAGCAATGTCTGAGAAGCACGTAAATAATTTAGGCCGCCTACCCGCGCGTTAGATGCTCAAAAAGCGACGAAGATGTATGGTTGACCTTACATCTCATCAAATACCGCATCGCAGCTGAGAGCCAAGCACTGAACTAGCGTGCAGGGTTCCCGCAGATCAATTTTTACTACGCGACTTTAAGAGGGCGTTGCACATAATGGACGACTTGAAAAGAGGCGGAGCTTCAGTCAGGCGTGGGATACAATTGCTATGATCATGGATACTGCAGCCGAACATAACCTTCATTTAGCTGTTTGACGTCAAATGTCCCGGATGAGATGTACGTCAAGAAAATTGATTATTTGTTTGGATTTTGCCGTTTTTTCAGGTAAACGTTAATCTTGTGTATTTGCGTATCTTAACCATGAAGTAGAAACTGCTATTTTTTACCCTTGCGTGCAAATCTATGAATGCGCAACATTTTTGCTTTCTGCAATTACCAACTAACAAATCAGCATGTTTGTAAACAAGCTTTGTTTCCCACAGTACTTTTCCCCTGCGGTTTCGTCAGGAGGCGTGTACTTCAAGTCGTCCATTCAACGCTAAAAAAATTAATCTATAACTGTAGATTTCTTGAAGCCAGTTTGCGAAAATTAAACAATAGCAATCCCAGACAATAGTTTTAGCCAACGTTTTAAACAAAGTTGTTTCCAGTGTTGTGAACTTCTGAGGCACAATCTCTGACGCCGGAACCCGAGTGCATTTACCTGCTGCGCAAGGGATCACGCGTAACGAATTAGGATAAATATTTATTCATAACATTGGCAAATGCCATTATCTAGGATTTTCATTGAGTATTTAATCCATATTGGCTTCGAAAAAAAGCGTAGAGATCAATTGATGTTTTCAGCGTTTATTTATCTACTACGCACTCTTAAGCTGTGATCATAGAATTGTTTTAGTAGAACGTCTGTAGCAAAGTTCAGTGCACGGCTCAATCTAACTTTCTTGTGCATCCGGGTTGTACATTTTGAAGAGCGGCAGTTTGGAAAGGCCCTTCTTAGCTATGTTGGTGAGCTTAGATACGGTGTTTGTAATCAGCATGGTGTTTGAACAATGGCCTTCGGTCCTTGCCCAAAGTGTGTTTTCCTTTCGTACGTTGGCACAATTGGCTCATGTGGAATAGTTTTGCTTTAAAAAAAACTGTTTACCAACAAACTGCAATGCATATTAGGGACGTGGTAGGCGGCCCCCTTAAACTGGAGTCGTTTGCGAAAACTCATGAAGAACAAAAAATCATAATTGGCGGGCCGGGATAGCAAACATTTTCTTCGTTTGTTTTTTATTCGAAATTTTGTAAAGGTTTATCTGAAAATATGACAGTGTATTAGCTAATTGGCTCACCTTGGATTTTTCTCTGTAGCCTATATCAGAACTTTTAAACAATGATCATGAAACACTTGAGATAATATAAGATTTACGATAGCTATATCGCGCCATGTAATGAAAAAAAAAAAAAAACAGATAATTCCTAGTTACATTTAAGTACAAAAATATGAGCAGAATAGCAACATGCAATCTTTCTATAGATAAGTGTTGTCAGTCTTTCCTTTGACTTCATTTGTGATACGAAAACGCGAATAATTTTTACACTGGAGGTGACTCATCCTTAAGGTTCTGACCCATAGAGTGGCTGGTGCCACCTAGAAATCGCATTGATTGGCTTTTTACTAGGGGGGGGGGGGGCATTTGAAAGCTTCAAGTTCCACACGCTTACAATGGACGTGTCGGGACCTCTAAGGTATGGTCTGGCGCTATCATTTCTTGAACCGGTAGTGTTAAGTAATAGGATTTGTTTAGCATCTAACTATGATTGTGTGGAATGGCCGCGTGGTTGATAAAAGTTGCAATTTAATTTAAGCTTCTAGTGGGTAATCTGACTATTTGAAAAAAAAATGTTTCTTATTTACAGCTATTGATCTTAGGCTAGTTTTTAAAATGGTGGCTATACTTTTTAATAACTTCTTTACGATGTTTCGTATTCCAACAAGAGTGAGGTAATATTAGTTTTATGTTCTCGTTGGACATTTTCGTACTCTTTTGCTGTCGTCAACATCCGATAATTTGACTGTCAGTCCTGTTAAACGCCATTCTCACGGAGTAAATAAGTAGTAAATATGTAAATAAGATGCAAACAGATTACAATTTTTCGTGGAATATAACCGGTTGTTTAAACCAATGTGTCAAATTCTCGTACGCCCCGAGCACTGGTACGGTAACAATGGTTAAAAAGCTCCAGTGTGTCGCTTCTAAGAGAGTTAGTTATCTGAGATTGAGCCTCGAATTGTCATGTTTACCACTTTCAAATATTTAGTTAATATACAAACTAATTACAGTATCTCAAGCACTACAGGTGGTTATGTAAACCAATGTTTATATTCCTGTACGCCTCGAGAGCTGCTACTATAACAACAATGAAAAAGCTTTCCTTGTCGCTTCAGTTAGGTACTACTTATTTATTCTGTGCCATTGTTCTGTGTGATGTTATCTCGATAAGCTCCGCGATTCCAGCCGGCGCCTCAGCTTTCCTACTGGTAGAGTCTAAAGGCCCAATTCCACTGAGGCAACATTTTGGCAACATGTAGCATGCTGCAGTGACGCACATGCGAGTCTGATTTCAACTGAGGCAACACAATGCGTCATGTGGCATGCGACAATGACGCATGCGACATGTCGCCACCTGTCGGGCCGACAATATTGCCGCATGCCACAAAAATCTTGCTGTCGAACAGTGTCGCCCTCGATCCGGCAGTGTGTGGATCGGTGCGGCAAATTCTGGGCGACAAGATG
>PNEQ01117337.1:36446-56204 GCA_003012365.1 Medauroidea extradentata | reverse complement strand
TTGTAGTACATCAAAATCTGGTCATGTGACCACTTTGTCTACGATACAACACCGATTGAGAAAAATGTATTACTTATTTCATGTAAAAATTTTAATGGAGTTCTGTACAATTATTGGTAAAGTCATTGGAAGAAATGCACTGCTATGTCGTAGAGCGGCTCACGCACCCCTTACGGCATACCCACTCCCACATCCTAGCTCTGCTGGAAGCTTCAAACCCTTCCCAAATCGCTCTCTGGCCAGACTTGGTGCAAAGTGGTCTGACGAGTTTCCTCCTCTCCCCCCTTCTAGGACAACGCCCACCCTCCCCGCACACTCGCAAAGTGACAACTGAGGACAGACAGCAGACATCGATACCACCCCGCCTCCTCCCTCTAGACAGCTCGGCTATAGGGACTACATAGTACCAAAGTTTGCCACCACTGCTGTTCCAATACGCTGAGCGCTGTTGTCGCTTGGAAGGGAGAGCAACGTAGATCCTGCTTCCAACAGCGCCTAGAAGCGAGTGTGAGAGATTCTGAAGCGCGGTGGCTAATATAGCAAGTTCACGCGTTCTGTGACGTGTTCCACGTGTTCGTGGAAGGTATGCGAGTCGCTTTTGACCTATCAAATTGAAATTACTGACATGTCGATCTGACAGCGCACTGGGACACCCTTAACGTACAGACGACAGCCTGCAGCATAGACAAAGTTTTCTACATTTCACGTTTCACTGCACCAATCAGAACAAGGTTGTTGTGACACTATGTGTCACTTAATTGCCAGCAGAACCCTGAGAAAAGCAGGAGTAATAACATCCAGCCACTGATCGTGAGGCAAGTCTGCAGATGTGCACAAAAGACATTGAGACCAAGTGGTGCAAAACATTTTGCGACACAAACCTGTGGCTTCTCCTGTTTGTTTTAAGGGGATTGCTCCCTGTCAGATCGGTTTTACGGTTTTTCTTATAAATCAGGGAATAGACACATTGTACTTTTTTCACGCTGACAAGGCATAGTTTATAGTTTCATTTACTTTTTGGAATCCACATGGCATTATTTATGTTAACGTTGCGGCCTCTGTAGTCGCTCCCGTAAATAAAGCTATTTTTCCTTTTCAGCTGTTTCTCGTTGCAAAATAATGAATATATTATGGTTCCAGCAATTACAGAAAGTCGATTAAGTTTGTATGTATGCCTTGTCGTGACAAAAATGTTGATACATTGACTGGAGCAGAAGTTATCGAGAAGAAACAGATAAATTCAAGGTGGTAGGGATCAATACCTCTTAAGAAAACATCACAGATTTCCTCTAGAGCTATTTCGGGAAACCATAGATAGGGCCATAAACTTTTCGCGAAGAGAATAATTCTTATACTAATAATTATTTTTCCCCAGTTTGTTTAAGTGCCTTACGTTCAAATCTGCAGTTCTACTTTACTTTCAGTGATTGCATGTTTTAGCACTCTAGTGTCACAGACGTGTAGTGTTGCTGTAAATTTATTGTGATTGGCACAAACAAATGAGAGACACAATGTCACAAACACACAGTGCCAATTATCATGAAGCACAGTTGCAAACGTGCATGTAAGGCACTGAAACAAAGTGGAGCAAAATTCTTTCCGCGAAAAGTTCATGGCCCTTACCATGGTAAACAGACATCAAGACGGCCGGAGCCTGGGGTTAAACACAAATGCTCCACAATCCGTTCCCACTAAGAGAGGACCACGACACGTGGGTCTTGTGGAGAGGTCGACCACACGTGGTCGGAAGATCGCCGGTGGACAGGACATTGCCGACCAGGGGGTTTATCGGCCGTCATTGATCCCATAGCTATGCTCTCGGTCACTCCACACACTCCTGTCCTCCAGTAACGACTCGATCCATTCAACCGCCTCGCCACTCTTGACTTATCGCGGGACTCTCAACCCCCTGCCGTCTCTTGAACTTCCTGTTCCTCCGCAGACAATCTGTGCTCGCTGCCTGGAGGGGCAAGTCTCCAGTTAGAGACACAATGCCTGCGTCCAGGCGCTATTGTTGCCGGCGAGGAGAATCTACATACAGTCGCGGGACTTCTACCCAGGGTTGTCCAGAAGGAGCTTATTCCACTGCCGTGCCATGGCTCGAGGTCAGACATGGCTGTCGTTAGTACAAATCCCGGTACACACTGTCCATAATTCTGTACGGAATTCCGCACCAAAATCTGTGCAAGTAGCACTGCGACAGTGTGTACCGAAACTACACTGGTTTCAGACAGTATTCTGTACTTAATTTCACAGATAGACACCGTCCTATTTTTCATCGCATGCGCAATGCACACTTTCAGCCACGGCAAAGGCGAAGTACTCAAGTAGTGTTGCCAACATGATTCAAATAGAAATACAAATCTTGTTTTCATGCTAAACAATGGCTGCCAGAGTTATTCAAACCTAAATAATCTAAAAGAGTGTAACTAATTTGGGAATCACATGCGTGTCTTGTTTGTGAAATAGCTTTCGGGAATTCTATAGTTATACTTGATGGGTAGCAGCAACCAACACCACAAACATATTTTTCTTCTTTATACACCGAATGATGTTAGCAAACAGTAGACTACTAGTGTGTAAGCAGCACAGAAGTTTTGCTATATAATTCTGGTATAAAATTGCTATCGATGTTTATGAACCGAGATAAGTAAGGAATTGAGTATTATATTAAGGATAGTGTGTACCGGGTTTCAGGCCAGGCTGGAGTCTTGAATGTGGCAACACTGCATAAGGGACCTGCAGCCTGTCGCTCGTTGGCTGTCCTAGTCTTTATAGACGTGTACACGCCACTAAAGCTGCACCTACGTTAAGACGCCCGCCTGGTGGCCGTGTGTTTGTGTGAGTGAGGTACGGCGTCAAGGGCGGTAATGACCGGCTCATCTGGTGCGGTATCATCTCTATTGCAATACACTGAAATGGCGTGCAGTGGTATCGTAGAACACTTGCCTGACTGACGCTTTCAGTGGTGACCCCAATTCTTTATTGTTGAAAAATTTTAAGTAAAGTCCAATACACCTCTCTATTGTAGTTTCATACGAATCCCTTCTGTAGTTGTTTAGATATAATAGATTGAAAAATCTGTTTTTAGCTATTTGAGGTGCTCTGAAATGGTCTATCTAATTACCGTGATGTTTTGGAACTGCTATTCCGATGTCGTTTGAAGTGTTTATTCTTTTCGTAAATGCACACATTAGAAATACGTTTCGTAATTTCTTAGATAAAAGCGTTCTGCTAGCACGCTGCAACGCTGGTTACAAGGCAAGCAGGCGGGCGCCTTAATGAGACTATAGGGCAGCTAAATAGTGACGGGCAGGAGGCCGCCCCTCCCCCCCCAAATTGCAGCGTTGCCACATTTAAGATTCTTGCCATCAACTAAAGACGGCCGTGGGCCAGAGGTTACCAAGAGATGGTTACGTTAGGTAACCTGTTGGGGTCCGATATTTTACTCAGTCACCTCGCCATATTCGTCTGGTCAGCATATCATGCCAAAAAGTCTGCAAGCAATTCGGAGTTCAGTGACTAATATTGGTACTGGCCTGAAAAATTCGCGCTTTCTTTCAGGCGCGAGCTAGAATTTTAACAACTGTCAGTTATTGTCACTTTACTATTGACTTTTGACTTATTTGACACCCCCTGAAGGACGCTTAGTCAGTCACGAAGAAACAACTAAATGCAGATCCCATAATGTGGTATCACTATGTCAGCTACCAGCCAATGAGCACCTGCTGTCTGCTTGCGTACACATATATTCTTTAACCCGCGAATTTTTCCTGTCTCAACTTATTGGACGGTTGAAAACAAAAGCGGGATTACTTTTTGAACATCTCAAGCTGAAAGTTTGCCCTACCCAGGCTAATCTAGTGACTCAATGTAACAGCTTTATGTGATCTTTTAACGATTCCTGCAGTTGGTTTGTATTATAAACAGAACAGTTTTTGGGCATACCATACCCCATTGCGGGCGTTATTATGTAAAGATGTATTCCCTGTCCATACCTGGCAATGCTGTGATATTTGAATGATTCCTGGAATAAGTTCGTATAATAAACACCCCGCAGTGGCGTATGTCCAAAATTATGATATGAACCCATTATAGGAATCGTTCAAAGATCACATCAATGCCCGGTATGGACCCGGAATGCATCTTTCTATAAGAACGCCCGCAATGGCGTATTTAAAAAAAAAACTTTTCTGGTTAGAGCCCCTTTATGTACACACTAAAAATAGAATGTAAATTTTCCACACGTGCATATAGGAGCTCTAAGAAGGTAGATATGGTAGAATTGTTTCCCAGACATCCGTGGTAGCACTCCTAAACATTTTTATATAACAGTCAAATGTATACAGAAGTTATCAGTCTTGTATTGTAACAACTGTAAGAGTTTGCATATTTATGCCCCTTTATGTACACACTAAAAATAGAACGTAAATTTTCCACACGTGCATATAGGAGCTCTAAGAAGGTAGATATGGTAGAATTGTTTCCCAGACATCCGTGGTAGCACTCCTAAACATTTTTATATAACAGTCAAATGTATACAGAAGTTATCAGTCTTGTATTGTAACAACTGTAAGAGTTTACATATTTACAAGGCGCAAATATTGTACCTGTCCCATACTACATTAAGATTAATTACTTCCTAATAATTTTAGGAAGTTTTTTTACTGTGTATGTATGTTTACTACCGTAAACTCACTGCAGGCCCCCTTAAAGCCATTAGTTCGAGTTTCTCGGATTACGTGAGAAATATTATGTAAACCTAACTAAGACATCGTGGTTGGAGCAGTGGCTAGGCTGCTCGCCTACCACCATCGCGATCCAGGTTCGATTCCAGGTGGGGTCGTTCCCGATATTAACGTGTGGGAAACATAACGGGCGATGGTTGGCTGGATTCCTTGAGATTCTCCCATTTTCTTCGTTACCACACATAATTCTCACCAGTGCTTCCTCGTTAAGTGTGTTGCCTACATTCGAGCCCTGGTGCAATAATGATAGGGATGAACATGTTAAACTATAATCGATGTAGCTTCTCAGACCTACATATATTCTACAGCTGACTTTCTTGAACGTCTTATAGAGACCCACATTGTTGTATCATCTTTAAGAACGTTTATTTAAATGATGGCTATGAAGGAGTAAGAATTTCCACTATCAAAAAAACTAGAAAACATACAAATTGTTTCCTAAATTCTCAAATTTGCAGCAATACTCTCTTACTCTTTGTATATAAAATGGTTACCGTCCGAAAACTTTATTCAAAATGGAAAACAAATGAAACTGAGATACAAACCTGCGGCGGTCTCTGCTTCTTGATCGCGTGAAATAAAATGCCAGGATCAAAACTTGAAGTTCCATGAAAATAAAGCAGCATGACAAAAAACCTGCGGGAAAAACTTAGTTAGAACCGACACAGCAAAAACGTTTTCTTTACAACAGAGAAACTTTTTCCGTGTGGCTATATTTAGCTTGGGGTAAAGATATCTTGTCTTGGAGAAAAAAAAATTAAAAAGTTAAGTTTGACGTTACTACATTTTTTTTTTTAAAAGTATTCATTGAAAATAATATCAGTCTGTTTGTTGGAAAGATAATTTTTTTTCAACATAAACTTGTGTTAAAAACAATACGGCAAACTGTCTTAGTAGTAACACAATTTTTGTTACAACTACTGCAATCCTTAAACAAAATTTGCTTTTTAGGAAAGTTACGTAGCAGTCGCTCATATTTAAACAAAGTTTTTTTGCACCTACGAATTTCTCGTTGCGGCAAATAATTTTTTTAAAGTCTAATGCGCGTAACAGTGTCGCCATTATCGATCGGATATTTCTTGTCCTAGGCATGTTGCTGCTGCAGTGAATGGGTAGTCCGTTGTACACTTAATAATTAGGGCTCGGTAGTTTTCGCGAATGATTTTTGCAGCACTTTGTTTCAGTGCCTTACGTGGGCACCTGCATCTCGTCTTTGTGGTCAGTGATTGGATGCCGTAACACCCAGAGTCTGGAGGTTAAACCCGCTAATCACAGACGTGTTGTGTCACAGTTATCCATGTACTGATTGGCACAGTCAAATGAATAACGACTCTGCACAAAAACACTGCAAATAAACATGAAGTTGAGCTGCAGGTGTACACGTAAGACACTGAAACAAAGTGGGGCAAAAATCTTTTCGCGAAAACTACCGGGCTCTACTAATAATTATAGGCACGAGTATTTCGCGTATTAATCTGGTAGCAGTCTAGACTTCTCAGTCCTATATACACACTGGCCAAAGTTGATTATCCATTGGCTCCGAACCGTACAAGTGGGTAGCCCCGCGAATTATTTTATTACTTACTACTGGCTTGCAACCTCCAAAGATGTGTTAAAACAGCTGTCGTATAATCACGGAGGTTACACTGATATACAGGTTATTGGCGTTCAACCTGACCTACAGTCAATACGCGAAATAGTCGTGCCTCTACTAAGAAGCAGGGACCCTTATTTTTCGCGAAGAGAATTTTGCCCCACTTTGTTGCAGTGCCTTACGTGCACATCTGCAATTCTGCTTCATGGTCATTGGCAGCGTGTCTATGTGAAGAACAGTATCTCATTTGACTGAGCCAATTACAATAAAGTCCCTGCAACAACACACGTCTGTGATTTGCCGGTAGAATCCCAAGACTCGCGAGAGTTAAAATGTCTAATCACTGACCACGAAGCAGAACTGCAGATTTGCGCGCAGGAACCGAAAAAAATTGAGGCAAAATTCTTTTCGCGAAAAACAGGGGTCCCTACCAATAAGGTCTGTGAGTATTTTCAAACAGGTTTCTGTTCAGAGAGATCGAGTGCAATAAACGGCAACCATTACTCAACTGTACAGTGGTACTAAATGTATAACTGTAGCATTAACACACAAAATGTTCTGGCCCTAAGAACAATTTTGGCTCTCTCATATACATTATTGTTAATTATTGGTTAGACAACAGACCAGAAAACAATCGGCCAATGGGAGGAGTCAAAAGAGCCTACGCCATCGTGTAGGCTACCCCAAAAATAAAGCGGCTTTGTGGTGACCCCAAAAAATTTTGTAAATTTGGACCTCACAAAATTCTTCGTTGCGCCTTGGAAATGTTTGTGTAGCACTGCAAAATTGTACTGGTTGCAACAAAATATGTTTGTGGTAACCACAAAATGAAATTGGTGAGGACTATAATGATAACATATTTCGTGGTGGTTTTTTTCAGTGTAGCGTGCCGCTAGAAAATAACATGAAATTCGCTGACCTATGAAAGAAGAGGGCAGAGGGTGAACGTATAAATATGTTAATGAAAAAAAAGTATCTGTCTGCATGTTCTGTAAGGTCAAATTTTAAAGATAAAGCAACAGTGAAAAAAAATGAGTGTGACCTTTATAAATATAATTTTTTTGCTTTATAAGCAAACATTTGACAATGTGGCTTGTTTGTCAGTGCTATATTTAACCTTTACTTTTAATTTGGGTGCAAGAAAATGGGCAATAAAATATTACTTTAGCAGTTTATTTCCTCTCAAAGTTTATTAACAGTGTACGCCTATTTAGATCTGTCGTTTCTGGGAGTTTTCTATAAGGACTACCAAATATTTACAGATTACAACAAACACTTATATATGTGATATTCGAACAATTCTTGTAAGATAAGCGTATATTTAACTGAATTAAACGGTTAGTAGTTGGGCTCGCATTCGTTAGGACCACGGGTTCACGAAATAGCTCCAGATGAATGCTGCTATGATTCCTTAACAAATACCATGGCTGATTCACCAATTCGGACAGTTTGTTTTTCCAACGCTTTTAAGGGCGCGGTCTACCGCAATTTTCATGCTCATTATTTTATTTTTTATTTGTACCACATATTTTTTTCTTATTTTAGACACAAAATGTGACTAAATTTAGCTCTTATGAAATTTTTTATCTCTCATAGTTTTCGCGTAATTGCTTGTTAAAGTCATATTTTGCATGTTTCCGTTTTAACGACCCACTAAAACCAATTGATATATCAAACTGAAAAAAAATCACAGTGGATAAAGACATTACAGGCTACAATAAAATGGTCATAAAATTAAAGAATAAAAATTATTTAAGTTTAAAAAAAAAATGCTGAAACTGAAACTATAAATTTTAAAAATTCTATAATTTTTTTTTAAATACAAATAATTTTTATTCTTTAATTTTATGAGCATGCCATTGTAGCCTGCAGTGTCTTTATCCACTGTGATTTTTTTTTTAATTTTGGTATATCAGTTGGTTTTAGTGTAGTCGTTAAAACGGAAACATGTAAAATATGACTTTAACAAGCCATTACGCGAAAACTATGACAGATAAAAAAATTTCATAAAAGCCAAATTTAGTCACATTTTGTGTCTAAAATAAGAAAAAATATGTGGTACAAATAAAAAATAAAGTATTGATGATGAAAATTGCGGTAGACCGCGCCCTTAAGACCCCGCTGTCAACGAGACGTCAAGTCCAATTGCCTTAAGGCCTCTTTACACGAACAAATATTTATTGACTTAAATTTCTTGAATTCAATTTATTGAATAGCACGATGATTCAAGAAATTTGATTTAATAAACATTTAAGGCACCACTTCACAAAATTTATAAACAAATGACGCACAAAATGAACAATGTAGGTATTTTATTATTGTCTACTAACCCAGCACGACACAAAATACTTTGTTTAGCCAATACAAAATTTCTTATTATTTGTGTATATATTATTTAAAATAAATTATGCTAGTAGTTTTTTATATTGTATATTTCCCGTACAGAATACAATATGTATATTATTTGAATTAATAATGTTAGGAAAACGTCGTTCATATTCTTAAAAATTCTGATTCAAACATGTTCGAAACAAAAATATTGGACGAAATTCATGACATTCAATAAATGAAAGACGAAATTGCCGCCGTTACGACGTCAGCATGGCGTCACATGAGTTTCAAGAAATTGAATTCAGTAAGTTTGAAAGAAAATTGAAGCAAAATTTGATCGTGTGAAAGGGCCTTTGCCAATTTTATGAACGTAAGCTGTTGCGAAAGAGACTAGCCGAGATGCAGAAAACCTTCTACAAAACAAATAATTAGATACAATTAAACCATCAAAAAGAAACGCCAATTTTGGCTGTTACCCACAAATATATATAACATACATACGATTTCGAACAGGAATGTTGTCGTGTTACACAGAAATTGAATGTAGGCACGTTTAACAATAGCTAATGCCAATTGGTTTTGTTTATTTTATTGTATTATTATTACTGTATGTTTGTTGCGACTCGCAAATATTCGCCCGCAGTGGCACATGCCACTAATAAATTATTCATTTTATAACTTGTTACGGCTATGGCTTTCGTTTACTTCTGTATACAACCATACAAGATTTTTTCGTTCGTTTCATAGTAGGTTACTTAAATTTTAACAAGCAATTAGACGCATTAGAATGTATAGTCTGTCTCATGAAATAATTCCATTTTCTGACAGTTGTGTTGGCATTCTTTTTATGGCTGTTTCAATGAAAAAAGCAGCTTATTTCTCTATCACAGGTGATTTCTGAACAACTAAACTAAGCTGACTGGCAAACCGTGCAGAATATCAAAATGAAATTTGATTTTCCTGTAACTCAGTCCACACATGTAATCTTCAGAACTGTCGAAAACTAATAAATATTATCTAACATAGACTTATATACTCCACAATTGGACAGTCAGCTGGATGTGCTTTTGTACAAACCAAATGAGGCAGAGGCAAAAACAGTTTTTACGTGAAAACTGCTTTAAAAATAAATGCCAACACAACTGTCAAAAAATGGAATTCTTTCATGAGACAGACTATAGTTTTAAACTTTATATAGAAGCTTTACGTTAATGTAGGAATTTTTCTTTCTAATTTTAATTATTGGCTGTTAATTAGTCGATTCATACATGTGCAAATATTTCTATATTTTGAATACCTATTTCTTGGTAGGAGTCGAAATATTGTATTGTTAGGGCTGATTTAAATATATGCCTAGCCCTGTGCTCAGACGGTATACAACACTCCCGCCCTTAATCTTCAGTAGTGCGCGGGGAAATTTGACTGTATGCAAGGTTTCAATGTAGTGAAATTATTTAACACGCTTGTCTTTAGATACTGGTAAGCCCCTATCGGACTGGGCCAAAGGTAATTCAGGTGCACTACAACTTATGCCGGGTTTATAAACTACGCAACAACGCAAGAACGTTGGAAACGCAACGCAACAAATATTTCAGTCGTTTATAAACATCGCAAGCGACACAAAGTAACCACACTATCACTCAAAATTTCGGAGAGGCAACAGAAAATGTCTCTTTGTATATTTCCTTTACGTATATGTTTTGTCACTCATCTTTATTTTCTAGATATTCTGTTGTTTCTGTATTTTTAATTAGAAACCAAATAAAAACCAGCACCGTGTATTTGAAGACTCATTCTTAACAAACACACACACAAAAAAAAAATGTAACGAAATGGCGGAATCACAGCCTTCTAGAGACTAGTTTCAAATGTTTTCACCAAACAAACTGTCAACATAGAAGGCGGTGAAAAGCAGGAAGTTGAAAGTTGATGAACTCTTGCGTTACAGTCTTGCGTACTTGCGTTTCTTGCGTATTTTATAAACGGGTATACATCGATTTCGTATGTTCTATTGTTTGCGTCTTGCGTCATTGCTAGAGATGGTGAAATTTCGCGAATTAAATTACCAGCATGTTAGAATCAAATATCCTATGCAAACTCAATCCCTGTCTATTCGTTCATTTTCTGCTGTTCCACTGAGTAGCAGCTAGTAGACAAATAGTTGTGACTTGAGTATACATAGGATATTTGATTCTAACATGCAGGTCATTGAATTCGCGAAATTTCATCATCTCTAGTCATTGCGTCCTTGCGTAGTTTATAAACCCGGCCTTACAGTCTGTGATTCGTCTGTAAGCAGTGCCATATAACCGTCACCCGATCACTCAAGGCTTAGGGACTACCAAGGTTAATTCTACTACAGGTTAGACAGAAAATACGTTTTCTTATGGGAGAGCTTGGCACAGGGAATATTTCTACCGCTAGTTTCGCTTCAATCGCTAATGTATCAGATAAATACGAAACCTTAGTAAAATGAAATTTAAATAAACTTGGAAATTATAGAGGTCGTTAAATTTAATTTTAATGTGAAAAGAAACCGATTTAGTGTTTTAAAAACTTAAAATTCGGGAAAGCTCTGTGATTGGTCAATTTGGGGCACTACCAGTACCAGCGCTCAAGCGACAGATATTTTCCCTGTGATAAACTTTTAACAAGAGACACTATTATTTCGCGTATTCGTATGGTAGCAGCTTAGACTTCTCAGTCCTATACACACACTGGCTACACCAGAATATTAATTGACTTCTAACCGTACACGCAGGTACCACGTATGTTCGCAACGACATATTTCCTTATTTATTACTGGTTTGCTGTTGTCAAATGTGTATCAGACCAACTGTCGCCCGATCACAGTGATGACAGTGAAGTACACATCATTGACGGTCAACCTGACCTACAATCAATGCGCGAAATACTCGTGCCTCCACTTAAAACATTGACATTTCTAGCCTTAACACTACATTGATTTGGAAACACGTGGTCAGAAAATACCCTCGCAATTTTACACCACATCTAGCCGGCCTTCGTAGCGCAGTCAGGCACCGGTCTGCGGTGCGGTAGGTCATCGGTTCGAATCTTGGCTCCGGTATGGATGTCGAGCTGTCCCTTAAGGTTGTTCACGTGGCAAAAATTCAAAATTTTATATTTGCTTGGCATAGTGTTAGTTTTATAGACGTTACTTGTGACTACATTTTCCACTTGTAGAAATTTTTTAGCTCTCATAGTTTCCTCATGGTGACATGTCAAAGTCAGAATTTGCAAGTTACAGGAACATAGGTTTAACAAAAACCAAGTAACTTACCCGAATGAAATAATTTACACTGAAATTAGATATAATGGGCACTATGCTAAAAAATTAAAAAAAACACAACAAAGTCATTTTGACTTTTTTAAAAATTGCCACAAATTAGGTAAATTTTCGTAATTTTCGGAATTTTTTTTTTTAACTACAAAGGAATTCCATTCTGTGTTTTTAAATCTTTTAGCATAGTGCCCATTATATCTAATTTCGGTGTAAATTATTTCATTCGGGTAAGTCACTTGGTTTTTGTTAAACCTATGTTCCTGTAACTTGCAAATACTGACTTTGACATGCTGCTATGGGAAAACTATGAGAGCTAAAAAATTTCTACAAGTGGAAATATAGTCACAGATAATGTCTATAAAACTAACAATATGCCAAGCAAATATAAAATTTTGATTTTTTGCCACGTGAACGTCCTTAACACTTCACTCTCATCTAGTGCTTTTATAGTAAAATTCCGGACTGGACTAAACTTGGACAGGATTCAACACGGAGCGAACCTAAAGTGAAAGTGGACTGAAATACGTTTATAGTAAAATTTTTAATCCAGATTGACATGTAAACATGGACTGAATCCGTGACTAGAGATACCTCTTTGTGAAACATTGAACTACTAAACAAGTGACTAAGAAAAGTACGAGAGAAATATTTGTTTGATATTTCGTTTAAATTTATTAACCCGAATAATTATTTTGTTTTATTTGGCCCTCCCCAGTATTTTTTACAACCTCAAACAGTTTTATTTAGCTAACCCAGGACGAGTCTAACCTCTTACATAACGAAAGAAACGATTCAAGATGGCGACCGCTTCGTTTTCTTTTAGTTTAGTCGGATGGATGTTTACTTTAAACATTTCAATCCATATTCTACAGTCCAGTCCACTTCGTCGACTGGACTGGATTACTCACTCCACTCCTATTTTCAGTCCAGTAGGAATGTGTTCAAAGAAAAATTTGAATCTAGATTCTTCAGTCCACTCCTAGTTCAATCCTGATTGATATGTTACTCTAAACGTAGTTATCGGCTCTCAAGACCTCGTTGTTAAATAGCCATGAATTCCTCTCACTTCCATTTATAATCATTAAAGACCTGAAAAATTCGCGTTTTCTTCCGGGCACAACACAGAATTCAGACAACTATGATTTTGTGTCGCTTTCGTAACTGGGCCTCGGCTGATTTGATACATCATGGAATGTGCTTTGTCAATAGTAAGTATAGCCACGATTTTGTCGCGAAAATATTTTTGCAACATTTTGTTTCAGAGTCTCGCGCGCACCTCGGCAGCTCTGCTTCACGGTTATTGGCAGCGGGTCTTTGCTCAGACACGTCCCTCATTTGACTGCACCGATAACAATGAGGCTATTGTGACACAATACGTCTGTGATTTGTCAGTAGAACATTAAGACAAGCGACAGTTAAATCGCCCAATCACTGACCATGAAACAGAGTTGCGGATGTGAACATAAGGCATGGAAACCAAATGTTGCAAAAATCTTTTCGCCATAAAATCGTGGCTGTAATAATAAGATAGCAACTAAATGCATGTCCAAGTAGGTATGTGGTATTACTGTGTCAACGTTCAACCAATGAGCAGCGGTCGTCTGCTTCAGTAAACATGTATTCTTTGAGGCTAGCCTGTAGATCAAGGAACTTGCGAATATTTTCCAGTCTCCACTAATCATCAACTAAATCAGAGCATTCAAGCGTTCAGAACATAGAACGTCCGCAGAACGTCTGTTTGACTGGCAAGGTTGATGAGAGAAAGGAATAGGTTCGTAAGTACACAGGCTGGCAGTTTCTTGATTTCCTCTCCTCTGCCCCCTCCTACGCCCTACACAAGCCCTAATGGCATCGCGGAAAGCTGTCGCTCTACTCCGTTTCCATTCCAGACACCTGGTGAGTCAACTTTGTCTCGGAGGCCGGCCAAGTTTTCGCAAACTCTCGACTGAATCATTTACGCCGAGAGAAACAAGTTACATCTTGCAGGAAGTCGCCGTGCAGTGGGCGAGGGACGAAAGGGGGAGGACGTCAAAGAGGGGGTGGACAGGGTAGACGCTAGTTATCTTCGAATTCAGCCCGATTTCACGCAGCAGCGAGCGGGCAACTTCCGGAGGTAATATTCCTGGACGTCTGGCGCAGCCGTCAAGTTGAGACTCATAGTTTCCAGAGCCCTGCTGGACTGTCAGCGTAGCCGTTAACCTGCTGAGTTCATACAGCTGTAGGTTATTCGCGGTCAAGTAAACACTTGTCTAGAATAACTATTTACAAATAATCTTATTGCCTGCTACTTTTTTCGTGTGGTTTGCAAGTTAATGCCTTATTTGCCTCATGCAAGTGTTCGGTCTCAGTATTCCAAATTATCGTAAGTAATCCGGCGGAAAAATATTTACTTACATTTGAAATATTTTTTAAAATAAATTTAATAAGATGGAAAACAAAAAATAAAATAAAAACTATATTTGTTAGTAAAAGTTGTTGATAAAAACTTTTTGGTAATTTATATTTAAAACAGAAATAATGCTGATAACAATAAAAAATGATACATTGCATTTTCAATTTTTTGAAAACAGAAATGAAACATTTATGAAAATTTTAAATGGTATGACCATTATAGAAACAAATTTCACTAACTTTTGTTGGGTACCCCGGTTTGCCCCTTGCCCCGTTTTACCCTACCAAATTGTCTAAAATGTATGTTTTTGGTCAGTGACCTTCGCGGAAGCGCGTACAACTCACCAAAGTGTCATTGCAGTTGGATGGATGGCATAGGAACGGATACATTACAGACAGACGGATATAAATTCCTTATATAAATAAACTATTTTTTTTACCTCAGACTTTAACGTTTGAGTACAAGGATGCTCATATTGACAAGTGGCAGCAAAATAAAATTTGTCGGAAAGGAAAACAAGTAACAAGGCTCCAAAAGTGTTTATTTTATCTCGAATCATCTATAGTTAGAGATGAAGGTATGTCGCAAAAAAAAATGTTTGTTCCAATATACCCTTGAAAACACTGTAGTTTCTCGTGACATGTATGCTTGATCGATTTGCGTCTGACACAACGTGTATGTCTGTAGACCATTAACAGCCATCAAATATTACAATAGCGGGATATTTATTGGCTCCTCAGTCAAATAGGGCAACAGCTCCACGTACAAGCTAAAGACAGTAATCTTTTCATAGGCCGAACATACGTTGAAATTCAGTAAAAAGTCAAGTTTTGCAGCGATAAACCATCATCTATATCTGTAGCATAGATGTTGTTCAGGATGTTGCCAATCTGTGGTCAGGGATTTGCATATTACATATATGTACAGGAATTTTTCGAGGAAAGATTTTTGCAACACTTCGTTTCAGTTCTTTACGTTCACACCTGCAGTTTTGATTCGCGGTCAGTGATTGGATGTTTTTAACTCTCAGTATATTGGGGCTCTATCTGAGAATCACAGAAGTGTGGTACGCAGTCAAACTTGTTCTGACTGGCACAGTCAAATGTAAAGCCAGCTAATAACCTTGAGTATAGAGATGATGGTTTATCGCGGGAAAACTTGACTGTTTGCTACGTTTCAACGTACGTTCAACTTATCAAAAGATTACTGGCTTTCGCCCGTACGTAGAGCTATTTCCCTATTTAACTGAGCCAATAAGAACCCCGCTATTTTAATATTTGACGCCTATTATTGGTCTGCGGACGGCTGCGTTGTGTCAGACGTATCACACCCAATCATACATGCCCAAGAAACCACAGTGTTTTCAAGGGTATGTCGGCGATATAACATCTTCTCGAACCATGAGTAGGCTCCGGAAAGTTTCGCGAGTTCAATGAACAGCAGGCTAGAATCCATTATACTATATCGTTTATTCGTTCATTGCCTACTGTTCCACTAAGTAGCAGCTAATGGACAAATAGTCAGGGCTGAATAATGCATAGGATAGTTGATTCTGGCATGCAGGTAATTGAATTCGCGAAAACTTCCAGTCCCTAGTTATGTCATATTCGCCAGTGCTCAGTAATGTTTCAACTTATGGTTTACGGACGAAAACCATTTTCTACATTGAGATGTGGAGAATGTTGCTACAGGAATAAAAAAAATTGTGGGAAAAATTTTACCGATTGTAATTTTCGAGTGTTTTCGATAGTGAAATATATTTACTTAGTGACAGTTTTCACAATAGGCGTATTGAAAAAAAAAAACTGCCTAGAAGAGCGTATAGCCTTACCAAGGTGAGCGAAAAAGTAAACTGAGGCATATGGGTCTATGCAGGTTGGTCAATGAACCAAATATGATTTAACTAGCTGTAACCAGCATGCGTTGCAATGCCCCTTTTTCTATAATTTTTTACTAAATTTTTGGGTGCTCCGTTCTGTCCCTCTAACCCAAATCGATCAAATTATATTTGCCTTGCAAAGAAACCTTCGTGGGCGCGCTCACAACAACAAATCACATTTTTTTATTCACTAAATATTTTGGGTGCCCCTTTAGCTCCCTGCACCTCTTCTCCCCCAATTTTTCTCCGTCATCCCGGCAATGTCTAAATTGTTTGGGGCTGTAACCTTCACAGGCGCCTTTACACCAACGTACTAACGTTTCATTGCAATACGATGAATGACACTCACCAAAAATTTTTGGTGACAAAAATTGTTTACTGTTACCAGTAAAGTTTTTCAATGACTACAAAACATTTTTACCCACTAAAAATTTTGGCGTGGTCCATATTGACAAATATTTTACGGCCATACAAAAACCGTTCTTTTTCCTGTGTGTTATCTTCAGAGTTCATTGTCACCTGGGCCACGAGTTTAGAGCTATAAGCAATTGAAAGTTTCGCCACAGCCTGCTATTCTACATGTGCCTGAGCTGGAATACCCCTTCGTAGGCCAATGATACGCAAGTCTTAAAGATTTTGCGACAGTAATTTATTCAAGCCTCAGGGGAGAAGATGTGGTAAAACAGTCTAACAGTTCTGTTTTAAACGTTTTTTGATATGTAGACTAAATGTAATCCAGACAACAGCATGGTTTTAGCCAACAATTTAGTTAAATAAAAGTTTATAACCTAAATTGTTAACTAAGATCACAAAATTTATTTCATGAAATAATTAGATTGCAAAATAAAAACTATTCCAAATAAAACCGTGAGACGGTCTTAAGATAGTGAGTTTTTCCAGGCTCAAAAACTAACTGCTGCAAAAGTAGTAAAACAAGGGTCATAATTCGAAACCCGGAAATTTCGCTAATTCGTTTGGAATGAAGTTAGATTTCTAACTCCTGTACACGGTAATTACTTTCTTGATTGGTTTACTGTTAATGAAGCTCTTCCTTGAGGATTGCGGACCAATAGAAGACTTACAATATAAACACTCACTGACTACCGTGCTACCATGTCAGATGTGCAACCGGTAGAGATGATTGTTTATCGCGGGAAAACTTTATTGTTTGCTGGATTTCAATGCATGTTCTGCTGACCAGAAAATTACTGGCTTTTGATTATAATTGGAGCTGTTGTCCTATTTGACTGAGCCAATAAGAATCCCGATATTGGTCTGCAGACAGCTGCGTTGTGTCAAACGTGTCAGACCCATCATGTGTGTTTCAATTACCTACAGCGTTTTGAAGGATATGTTGACACAAAACATTTTCGCGGTATACCGTCATCTTTATCAACCGGCCACTCACCGAAAGGGCAGCCAATGAACAAGCAGCTGAAGACAGAGTGTATACAGAACTGTGGAGTCCAGCCGGCTGGTCGTTTAACCTGTGACATTCCCGGATCGCTATTCATAATGACTAGTAGTTCATAATAGTTCATTTACGGTTCGTTCAACTTCTGTATTTCCACACGGGATTGAGATATTTTTGGCTACTAATGCCTGGTTACAGGTTCCAGTATCTATACACCAAATCCCAAATGAGGATCCTTCTCCAAAAAATATCCTTATTATCTATGCACATGCTAACCGAGGACTGTTATCTGACCAATTAACACAAGTTGCGGGAGTTAAGGAGTTCTCAGAAACCATTTCAACCATTCATATACTTTTCACAACTTAGCTGTAGAAATTTGAAATAATTATATGGTAATTAGTTAAGGCCTGCTACATTTATGTCATCTTTTCGTGACATTTAAGGTAAGGTTTAGGAATTTTGAGATTGACTTTTTCGCAAGTGAGGACAGTTACTATCAATGGACAAAACATTAAAAGCAATCTAATAGATTTCGTTTCGCACATAATAGCCGAACATTGAATTCTGTTTACTACGAACATAGAATACAATTACTGTAATTTCAATGGTACTAAAAATTACTGAAGTTTTTATTACATATAAAAATTCACATGTAAAATAATTTTTCGTATCGCTTTCCGCATAACTTCAGTAAAATTTGACAGCAACTTATGAAACAGACTGTAAGTATTTTAGTGATATAGTGCAAGAGAAAATGCACAGTAAAATATGTGAAATGGTCATCTCAGGTTCATTTTAGAACAAAAATGAATTTAAATAATAACACTTTTGTTAAAACTCTAAGAGTTTTTGCCCATAAGTATCTGTCAAATTTTGCTGAAGGAAGTTATACGAAGCACAGAACACATAAACACACTGTTGCTCCTCGTCTGAAGAAGGTTCGAAGTGGATGAGGGATTGCTGGCGTCAAACCCTACCCGAGGGACACACTCGCATCCCGGCCAGTCTGTAGAATGCATGAGGTGAGATGAGGTATGTCTTCAGCAACAGCTATACAGAAACTGGAAGGGAAACTTGGACTCTCGAGAAATTCGGCGTTATTCCAACCCCCTCACACCACTTAGACGAGATTCCTTCCATCATCTTAAAAAATTCACGAGGTCTTGGTTCTGAAATCAAATAGACCACGTTAATATCGTAAAGCTACTTACCAGACATTGGCACGTGTTGATAATTTAACTTAAATAAATAAAACAATACGTTAAGGGCGTCACCTACCACGCGCTTTAAATGCGTTGTAACATGTGGGGAAATATGTTTTTTTAACGGAACAATTTTACATGTGCCCATTATGTCATTGTACAAAATGAAAACCATCTTCTGACAAGGACGGAATGTCACCATTTACGCACCACAATGCTTATTAAAATCGCTGTTTCGAAGCCGTGTAGTATAGCTAATAACGGCCTTTTCAGACTGTTATACTTCAAAACGTATTAACTTTATATATGTGAAACTCAGATAGCAGCGTGCAGTGAACTTACCTGCAGACTTTCCACCAGCAAAATTGTGTGGCCACCGCTTAAGAGGAGTCCTCGACTGGCGCATGGACGGCGTTGCAGCGTGTCACGCGCATACATTTTTACGTGAAACCGCTTAACTTATTCATATTATGTTTACCTACGAAAAGAACACACACTTGAAACCATGCTTCTATTTTTTCAAAAATGCAGCACGCTTGTTAGAAACGTGATTTTTGGGCCTCTCAAAATTGCTAAAATCGGGTTTTGTAGACTGTTGTAACTCCGTAAATATTACCTGAATTCGTAAAGTGCAAAACGAGAGGCATGCGTTGGTCTTCATTTCATACTGTTCAAAAATAAAATATTGGGGCCACCGCTTAAGGTTGTTCAAGTGGGGAAAAAACATAATTTTATATTTGTATGAAATAGTGTTAGTTTTGTACACATTACTTGAGAGTACATATACCTCTAACGGAAAAAAATTAGCTCATCTAGTTTTCCCGTAATGGCACTTCAAAGTCAAAATTTGCGTATTTTTACTTCATACAAAACTTGAAAACCAGTTAACAT
>PNEQ01117337.1:0-26493 GCA_003012365.1 Medauroidea extradentata | reverse complement strand
TAAATTCTAACTGTAAACTTCCATTGCAACAAACATTTAAATAATCTTATCTAATTAAAATAATAAAGCGAGTCTGTATTAATTTTAACGTGTCACCTAGTGGATTCAATGAGGGATTGTACATAAGATAAATAAACTTAACGGTTTATAGGTTTTACAGTGTCAAGCACGTAGGTGATTAGTATAGAAGATTTCATAGGTCTATTTCAATTCTTTCCCCTAGAGCATTTAACCTATTTGTAAATGTCTTCTAAATTGGTTTTAAATCAGTATTTTTAAATAAAATAATATAATTTCAGCCAAGTTCTTTTATTTTGATGGGTGTGAAAAGCCTTCGTTGCAGTCTATTTAACACACTTAAAATGTGTCTTGTTCGTTGGCAGCGTAATTTTGTATAGAATTTAGAGATATTGTTTCCTGATAGTGTTACTTATTAAGTATTTGCTTTCTCCTGGTCAACGTCACACAAGTTTCTAGCCCTTTCGTTCCTTTCCCTTACCATTCACACGTCATACACGGTTTCGCTTACTTCTCGATTGTAATAATTTTAATAACACATTTGATATTATATACTATAAAATCTAGTACTAAATGTCCACTTCTTCTACACCAAAAAAACAGGAGACATATTAACAAGTTCAAGGTAGGTAAATCTCTGGGTAACTGTGCTAACAGTATTTCGACAACATACACTAAACTCTAACAAGTGCAGTTGCTCTGGATTAAGCCACGAAAAACATTTTCTTTTGTTAAGTCTTCGCGTGCAACCTCGGTTACTGTGCATTACATTCTAATCATTGAATGAAGAACCGGTTTATTCCATATCAGTGCATACGTATTTGCTTTTTGTCAGTCAGTGTTCTATGTTAGTTTTCGCTTATGTATTCGGCGAAGGGATTTCTGTGCTGTTAAAAAAAAATTAAATAAAATAGCCAACATGCTCTAAAACTAGAGAAGAACGTATACAAATCTGAAATTAATAGTTAGTTGGTTATTTCTTAGCGTTGGAAGATGTTCAAACTGGATTGGTAACTTCATTTTAAGTAGAGAGAAATTGGAGCCCCAGGAACATACGCCGGTGCCGATGGTAGGATAATGAATTATTTCAAAATACCAAATAATCGTAAAGCAAAAATCAATAGTCCCTGGCAAAGAAACAGTACAGAATGCCCACCATTTAAAACATACAAGAGAACAGAATGACAAGCTGTATTATTGTGGACATACGCCATTGCAATATTACGCCGTCCCAGAAATCTTAGAAAGAGACTAAGAAAGACAAACAACGAAATACGAAAAAGAGAAAACAAGCCGAGTTGGCTGTAGTCAACACATCCATAAACCAAAACAACAGAAGGAATTAGTCAACAACAAATAAAGGACAAAAATAATAACAACAAACAACCAAAAATAAAAGTCGAAATACCAAACACACTAATATGTAAAACTCAGGACATCACAATTAAGACAGCACAGACAATACTGGGACGAATACAATAATGGACACAAGACAGGAAAACAACGACGACGTCACAGACAACACACAACTATGAAGACACAAAAGAACACAGTATATTTCCAATGGCCGACTTTTCACGACGTTTCGAGAGCTGACATCTGCTCCCGTCTTCACCTGAAGAAGCTTGTACTAATGTAACAAGAAAGTATAACTGTAATGTAAAGTGAACTTTCTGAAATATCATTAGTAATTTAAAATTACAGAATAATACAAATTTCCGTTAATACAAAATAAACGAGTTAGTATCAATGTAAAATATTATGTAGCCTGAATTTAGGAAATACAGAAAAAAATTAGCATGCGTATTATTTAATTCGTGTCTTAATTATTACGGCACAAATAGTGATTGGTGGCTTCGGAGCCGGAGCCGAACTACTGTATTATTGTTTCTCGCTGCACTATTGTATCCGGTCACAATATTGTGGATGTAAAACATCGCAGTGGCCCCCATGATGTTTCAAAACTTTATGTAGGGTTTATGTTTTTCCTTGTTACATTACTTAATTTATTTTCTATCAGAAAGTTTTAATTTTTAAAATAATTCTGTGTCTGCTAATGTGTAATTTCCCTGCATCTTTATCTTCTACATTTCAGCGATATCGAGTATTAAGTTTATTCTGCCTTGCTTTTCGTCTGTGAGTGCCCTCGGCCCCATCTTGAAAAATGTTTGTTTACATCGTCGTCCGCTATAAGTGTCCCAAAATTGTTTCCAAATTGAGTCATTTAAGAAGCTGATTATTCTCGTATGTGTAACAAGACATCTTTAGTTTCGAACTTTGTCGCTAAGGCCACTTCCAACGTGGTTTCGAAGGACTTGGGAGTCATCTTACGTACTGATAGCACTAATAACTTGCTTTTCGAACTTCGATACTAGGGATATTGCCCCTTGAGGTAAAATGTACAGTTGCCTTAGGCCAGGTCCTAGTCCATATGGATGCAATGTTATTTAATATGTTCGTTACTACCTTTAAAGTGCCGTGGATGGGCGCAATTGATATGGAAAGACTTTTAACATAATTCCGTTGGTTCTTGTCAAACTATTTAATGCTAAACATTCAAATCAATAATTTGTAGTTCATTTACAACATATATAATTTAAGTTAAAATTGTGTGTTATCAAACACAATCGTGAACAACCCATTAACAAAGAATTTTTCGAGGTGCATGTTATTTCATCCTGCGTTTAAGAAACAATTGAATCTACACTTGTAGTAATGGTCGGCAAGAATCCTTACATTCCAGGGAAATTTACCGCTATGCATTATTGCAGTGAGTTGGTATTATTTACTATGCATTATTTAATTACATTTCATGCAGTTATATTTTTAAAAATTAAACGTGTACTCCAAAGCATAATAATTTTTAACTCAGTCATTTTATGAGATATACAATATAACTGTGCCTGCTATGAAATTGTAAATGTTCATTTTTTACACACGTAATATAATTTTCGTTGATGACGAGTTCTGTATAGCGGAGTCTTTTAAACTCAAGAAATGAGAGCGCTTAGAAAACTCCAGCCCGATAAGGAAATCAGCGGCCGTCACATTTCCCTCCGCTCACGTTGCCCCTTCACCGACGAGCATTCTCAGGGGAGAGTTCCGGTTTCCTTTTCAAACCCCTTTCTCCAATCTCGCGCGCACTAGTCCTGACGAATGCGACGGGGCTCTCTTGTGTTTCGAGAGACGTTGGTGCCGCCACACCCCCGCACACCATCCCTTACCGTGCCACTTCCGGCGACCGCCTCCTTCAGCCACGCCGGCGTGGAGAAATGTCTCGTCATCAGCGTCGCGGGCGGCCATTTGTATTCCCTCCCTGGCCTCCGGGCGCGTTCGCAAATCGAGTTTTCCTCGGGGCGGTCCTCCTAGCCGACAAGACGATGGACGTGTGGGCGCAGCGCGGTGACGACCGCCATCCCCTTTCTTTCTAAAGCACTCACTCTAGGCCCTACTACCCCCGCAGTAACCAGATACTGAATATTCACACTGTAAATACTATGTGTAGATTAACCATAGATGGGGACAGGATAGTTTCGTGGATTCAGTGACCCCCATACTAGAATCCATTGTCCTAAGCATACTCAAGCCCCATCTATTCTTTCATTGTCCGCTGTTCCAGTGAGCAGCAGCCAGTGGACAAATGGTCGGGGATTGAGAATGCATAGGATAGTTGATTCTAACATAAAGATCACCGGATCTGCGAACTTTTCCTGTCCATAACCATAGGGAAGTTTAGTAATTCTAACAGGGCCGGAATTACCACTTGGCCGACTAGGCCTTGCCTAAGGGTAATGCTACTATACTCTATCCATTCTAAGGTTGCAGCTAATTAATTCAAGTGAGTGACAATAAAATTTTTGCACAGCATAAATGTCATTTGAAACAGATTGAAAAATGCAATGTAACTGCGCTAATGCACAATCACATTGTGAGGAATCAAGATATAATTAAGTTGCTTTAATTTATTTCGTTAGCAATTGTTATTACTGCTGCAACCTTAAGAGTGGACAGAGTATAGTGGTTGGAAAGATCAGTGTTAAAAGTTTGTTACAAGGAACATTTCTGCCGCTTGAGCGCTGGTATCGGTAAGACGTGTAAACAGACCAATCACAGAGCTTACGTGAATTTAAAGTCTTATGAAGTTAATAGTACAAAAGCCGAAATTGAATTATTTTTCACATTAAAATTAAATTTAATGGCCTCTCTTTACCTACCCTAGTTAAAGTTAATTATTCTATGGTTTCGTATGTTGTTGTACACTCTAAAAAATAGTTTGTAAATTAATCACACGTTCGTATAGGTATGCTAAGAAAGTAGCCATGGTAGAATTGTTTCCGAGACATCCATGGTAGCACTCATAAACTTTTTTTAATAAACTGACAAATGTATACTGAAGTTACCATACTTGTATGATAACAGTTGTAAAAGTTTGCATATTTACAAGGCGGAAATATGGTAACTGTTCCATATTGCGTTTAGGTTAATTACTTCCTAAACATTTCAGGAAGTTTTTTTACAGTGTAGCCGTTAGAGATTGCAGTGCAACCAACGGCATAATATTTCCCTGTGCTAAGCTCTCCCTAAGAAAACATGTTTTCTTTCCAACCTACAGCAGAATTGCCTTTACCTGGGCCTAGGACACGTCTCTTTCATAAGGGCGCACTTTTATCGAGGAGTAAATGTATATTATAATGTATTACATCATTATTATCTAGAGACTGGAAAAATTCGCGGGTTCACTGACCTTCAGGTTAGCCTTCAATTATATATGTACTGTACACCCAAGCAGACATCATGTGCTCATCAGCTGCTCACTGACACAGTGACATGAGTCTCCATTTAGTTAAATTTTTAGTATTCGATCAGCTACTTACTCGAGGTGTCAAATATGTCAAGGAACGTACAGTTAGTGGAATTCCAGCTTGTGGCTAAAAAAACGCGAATTTTCCAGGTCCCTAATTATTACCGTTATTGTTATTAAAATAAATTTTCTAATTAATTCATTCGTTAGTGTTCAACTAAATAATTACTTTGCAATTACTATTATTGTTACTGTAAATAGCAAGAGGGCGGAGCCAGGAAATTGTAATTAATGTGGCGTTGAAAATGAAAAAAGGACGCGAAGAGTTAAGAGTGTTCAAGTGCGTAAAGTCATAATTTTATATTTATATGAAATCGTGTTAGTTTCGTAAACGATACTTGTGAGTGCAGTTTCCTCTTCTGAAACAATTTTAGCTGGCGTAGTTTCTCATAACGGTGCATCAAATTGAATATTTCCACGTTCTTCTGCCATGCAAAAAAAAAACAATTGACTTACGTACATGAAATAATTCACAGTGAAATAACATAATATGGACTACGTATTAAAACATTTGAAAAAATCCCGCAAACTGTTTGTATTTTACAAAAATGCTGAATTTGTAATATTTCTGTACTTTTGCGATTTTTTTAAATTCAAAGTAATACGTTGTGAGTTTTTTTTTTTTTTTTATGTTTTATTACATAGCTCATGGGAAGTAATTTCACAGTGAATTATTTTGTTTATGTAGGTTTTCACTATTTGCGTGGCAGTGCAACAAGCAAATTTTGACTTTGACGCACCTTTATGAGAAAACAATGAGAGCTAAAATTATTTATTAAGAGTAAAACGTACTCACAAATATCGTCAACAAATCTAACAATAGTTCACTAAAATATAAAATTATGATTTTATTGAACTTGAGTACCCTTAAGGAAGGATGACACTCAAGGACCTAGGGCGCCTAGGTGAAAAAAATTCGTCTCCGAGTGTTAACCACTTATCATACTATCCCAAATATATGAGTAATTTGTTTTCAACCTCCGATGAGGTGTATAAAAGCGGTAATTAATTGTAAGATGTTTGTACTGTCAAAGGTGCGTACATTTTTCAGCTACGTTGTTTCAACACGCAGATTGAGATACACATGTGCACCAGCTTTTCAATACAATCTACAAAGAAAGTGAGCCGGTGCGTTTAGTAGGTTCATGAATTACTTTATAATAGCCAGTAATCGTAAAGCAAAAACAATAGTCCCTGGTAAAGAAATATCACAAAATGTCCACCAATTTAAGGCCTTGTTACGGAGTTTTGCAGTGATTTCGAAAATATTTTTTTTATTGCTACCTAATACTCATATCAAAATTTCGCTGCACAATTTTGACACTTATATGTTATAATTTGTAGCTGAATTTTTTGTGGAATTATACTGAACAGTTTTTTAGATTTCATTACCCAAATTACCACGTTTTTTCGTCGTGAAAATTAGCAAAAATGAAGGAAATTATTTTTTTGCTGGCGAATGGTACATTATTTTTAAAAACGCGTCCACAGTATTGTGCATCGTGTAGTTGAACATTGACTCAAATTTTTTCAAAACTTGTGGTTAAAAAATATTTGAGTTATTGGCACCTGTCTGAAAAAAAACTCGGGAACAAGCCCTTAAACGTTCAAAAGAACAGATGGTGACACATTAACAAACACAAAAAAAAAAAAAAAAAAAAATGGGGAAGCTGCTGTAAACAAACAATAGCAAAATTAAAGTGGAAGCAATGCACGATTAAATGAAGGCTTGGCTACCATGTGAACGAGCTAAGATAAATGATTATTTAAACAAATAAATAGGCTCACTCGCACTAACAAACAATTGTAGACACAAGTGGATGAACGTGTTATGTTGCAAAGTCAAAGTTCTGAGTAAAGTGGCGTTAAAATTTGTTCCAGCTATGCCGAACAATATAACATAACCCTTTCATCCACTGTTGTATCTAGAGACATGCTGCTTTTCTGTGAGTTCTGAGTGTTATGTGAAAAGTAGGTATGTAACACCTTTATTCGTGTAACAAACTGAAATTTAAAAAAAAAAAAAAACTGTAACATAACATCGTTATCCACTTGCGTCTTCAACTGACACCAGAGGAAAATATATTAAATGAGAATTCTGAAATTTGTGGTTGCTCAAAATAATTATTTAATTTCTATTATATTTAATATTTAGTTTTCTTTTAGTTTCAAATAAAATTTAAAAAAAACATAAATAACATCGAAATTGTACTGACAGTATTAAAATCCAAAAATTGCAGGTAAAGTTAAATGTAAATAGTAAATGGATTATACAATTAATCTCTTTATACAAACATATCAAAACAATAAATGCCCATTCTGTAGTCAATGAAGCAATAAATTAATAAAAATCAAATTAAAGATAAATTGGATGCATCCGTAATGCCTTATAAAATGTTATACTGCTATAAGATTTCAAATTAATTACAAAAACCGTACAAAACATTACAATTAAAAAAAAACAGGTAAGTGCGACAGCTGTTAATTTACAGATTAAAAATACAAATTTAGTTGCGTCTTATTTGTTCAAAGTCCCGCAGTAGAAGAATTCTGTACACTGGGATGACGTCATAGTCCCAAGTTGCAGCGGCAAGACAAACAAAACAAAAAAAGCTCCAAAATATGCCAGAATGGTTGGATATCAGAAGTTGAGACTACAGGTCGGCTCGAAACTTGAAGTATAGGCTCGGGTCGTGAACAGGCCAGCACATGAATAGGCCATTACATGAGCCCTCAGTACACAGGCATTACCAATAATAATTTAAGCATATGAAATTTAAATATAACATAAGACTTCTCGTAGGAAAATTACTTACCAGACTTGGGCAAAAATAATCACTCTGACGAAATCGCAGAAGAAGAAACCACAATTAAGGATTTAAAAAAAAAAAATGTAGGACTACAGTTTCACTACGTTACAATATACATTTTGGTACATTACAAAAAAGTAAACAATGGCAACTCAAGTGTCAAGATCTGCTAAAAAGACAGGAACGCCGAGAACACTCATCTTGACTGTACGTTGGTTGACGGGAAAGTGGTAAGAATTGCAACAGAAGTCATCCTCTCTACCAGTGGTTGTTAGTAGTAACGGAAATATAGCTGGTTTCACTTAAATAACTGACCAGTGAAATTAGTGAGTATCGGAATGCGACGTACATATTGGTTTTTATTTCATATTTATACATATAAGCCAACATAACAATTAGGAGACAAACTTTCCTTTCGCCAGTTTTCGTTGCCACAACCGAAAATAAATGACTAAAACAGTCATGCTGCTAGATTATTTTTCGCATTATTTTCTTTTGTATTAAATGACCCGGTATCAATTTCTATTGTACTTGCTATAAACATGCAGAAATCCTACGGGTCTTAATTGTTACCTCTTCGTTTCCTTCAATTTTCCACAAACCAGTGTAGCGAAGGCAGGTGTAACCGTATCATCTTTGTGAAATATGTGCTCGCGTCTCGCACATAGCTGTCCGCAGATGCGGTTATGTTACGAAAACTCATTTTACGTGTACATATTTACAGTAGCCCTTTAATAATGCAGATAGTGAAATTGCTAAAATAAAGCAGTACGCTGACAGCTAACAATTTCCCTGGCAATCTATGAAGGAGTAGATGTTAATGTTTACTCTAGCTACCGAGTAGATGTAAAGTTTGCACAAATTAAAATTCGTGTCATCGCTATTTTTGCAGAGGTTGCCAAGCTTGGATTGTGAAAGAATGCAACATAAAATTTTTTGGCATTGTGGCAAAAAATAACTTCTTGATAGACTTAATGTAAACAGGACTTTGTACCTTAGAGCTGAATGACTCACCAAACGAGTGTTTTCATGGATTCGGCAGAATGAATTGGAGGTTTTCGATACGCAATACCAATAGTTACTGGAATAAAATTTGTATAAAAAACCAATGTTATTTAAAAACAGTTCAAGGAATCCCACTTAAATTATCATGGATTTCTTAAATATGTTTGCTGTATTTTTTATTTTTTTTCTTATCAGGAAATACACTTTAAACGTACACAAAAATTATTTTAATTTTAACACCATTTTCCATAAAATAAATAGTATTTAATGTAAATTCACTAAAATTTAATGAATGCAGCTTATTTCTACGTAAATTTTAAGTCACAAATTTATTTGGTTCAACATTAATCTGAATGACGTCTTCTGAAGCATTAGTTTGGACAGCTTCAAGTGAATATATATCTGCAGAGCAACCGATTTTGGTAAAAAGAATTTCGTACCGACAGGTTCCAATGCCTTATATGTATGTGCCATTCGTAACTCTGCTTCACGGTCAGTGATTGAACATTTTAAACTGTAAGAGTTCTGGTGTTATATTTGTTAATCACATATGTGTGGTGGCTCAGTAACCCCACAAAGAAAAATGTTCGGTTGATTCAACCGTTTATATGTTCGAATATGGCCAAACAAGCGTGTAACAGTTGAACCAACCAAATATTTGGTTGCCTGGCAGGTATAGTTATCACAACAAGATGGTTCAATCCAGTTAAATATAGATTTTGTTAGAACAACAAATCCAAAACTTGGCGCGGTTTAATATGTTGTTCAGCCATCAAAATTTTTGTTGCATCAAATTACTTGTTTCGCCATACACAAACGTTCATATGGTTGATTATACCAAACCTGTTTTCTCTGTGGCCTGCCCTCAATGCCACAGTGAAATGAGTGACGCCTTTGCATTAAGACTCACTGGTAATAACCATGATGCAAGCTGCAAATGTGCACGTAAGGCAATGAAGCAAAGTGATGAAACTTATTTTCACCAAAAACCACTGACTCTATCAATCAATACTTTAAGAGCAGTCAAACAGCTGTTATTACGAAACACACAAAGAACGTCGTGCTGCTGTCATCAAAATTCAAACGTATACATTAAAGTAGTGTTTTCAAAAAAAAATTAAAATGGTTAGCCACGCAGTAGTAAAATGCATACTTGCGAAGAATATGTTATTTTACTGTCCAGTATTTTTTTTTAATTGCAGTAGTTATGAGAGCCACTTCCGGTATTTTTTTTGGAAGGGTTTCAATTTTTTTTTTTTAAATTCGATAAGTACACGCACTGAAAGGAAAGTATTGTTGTTGGTAGTATGTTTTTTTTTTTTTTGTAAAATAGGGACAACAGTCTAATTTGGTTAACGATTTGAACTTATTTTTACGACAATTTATTCTAACTAAATAGAACATAATGTTTTTAATGCTACAGAACAAATTTATGTAGTGACAAATGTGATAGTACCAACAACCATATCGAAATGTCCCTATTTCAACAGAAGTAAGGTTCCTACAACAATACATTTGTTTCAGTGCCGTACCGAATCAACATTCTAGTGCTTACGATGCAAGCGCACTTACTTGTTGATTGGCTGCTCGAGGCTCTGGTCGCGTACCGTGGGCTTGATTGGCTGGTGCGTGGTTTGGAAAATATCCTAATTGGCCGGAACTGGTTGGATAAAGATCATTAGTCCAGCCAGATTATTAGCTTTTGCGTCTGTCTTCAAGAGTATTCGGTGGTGCCCTTCCCAAAATTACTCTCAGTCGTTCACGACAATAACATTGAAAGAATTGCGCGTATTAATTTAGCAGCTACAAATAATTATGTAACCACGAGGAAAAATAAAATTTGGGGATTTGAATTAGAGCTTGGAAATTATATTTCAATACGAAACATTTTGAAGTGACGCTTTTGTTTAAACGGCGCTACAGAATTTCTAAGATTTTTTTAATAATACGTTTTCACCCAAAAATTAGTCAGGCATGACCCTTCCAGGCGTAGATTTTAAAATAATTCTATCCGCCGTCATTAGTTCGAGAGCTCTATCAAATATGTACCATTCCACTACGCGTTTTAATATAACAAGTGATCACGGAGAGAAAATATTAATATGTTTTGATGCTAGCGATTATATAAATTTTACCAGTAATACATGCGAGTAATACCTATTTCAGATTTTGTGCAGAGCTTCTCCTTGTAAAAAATAAGAATAGATTTACGTTTATAACGTTGCTTTGAAAGATAATTCTAAGCTAACAATAAAAATTAAGGGAAATCCTTGAACAAATTTCTATGAAATATTTTAAGCAAATGTTATATTTGAATATAAAAGTTTTGTAGATTTTACTTAAGCTAAATATTTTTTTTTGCATAATTGAAATAGAAATGTCTTGTAAACATATTGTATTTCACCATTAGTTTTGGAAAACTTTTTTTAACAACCACTTCTTAAAGAACTGTTTGTAAACCGTTGCGCCTAGCGAACCTGCAGCTCCGCAGCTCGTATAACTGTGCTGTACTGTGGGTAGTCTGCTTAGCAGGCGAAATTTTTTCCATCCCAATTTCTTTTGTTATAATTACGGTGTGATCGGCTTCCCCTTTTTACTTACTCACTGATGCAAAGACTCGTGATTCCAAAATCTAGTAAAACTCTGTATTCTTGGATGATTTCTTATGGGGTTGTTTCTTAAGGGTGTTCACGTGACAAAAATTGCATATTTGTATATTTGCATGGCAAATTGTTTGTTTTATAGACGATACTTTTGACTACAATTTTCACTTGAAAAACTGTTTAGCTCTCACAGTTTTCCCATAGCGGCATGTCAAAGTCAGAATTCGCAAGTTACGGGAACGGAGGAACAAAAAAACCAAGTGACTTACTCGAATGAATTAATTTACACTGAAATTAGACATTATGGGCAATGTGCTAAAAGATTTAAAGCACACAACGAAATTATTTTGTATGTTTTGAAAAAAAAAATTGAAAATTATGACAACTTACTTCAATAATGACAATTTTTATAAAGACAAAATATATTATTTTGCATTTTTAAATATGTTAGAAGATTGCCCGTATTATATAATTTCAGTGTAAATTATTTCATCCTAGCAAGTAACTTAGTTTTTGTATTCCTATGTTCTCGTAACTTGAGAATTCTCACTTTGACATGCTGCTATGGGAAAACTGTAGTAGCAAAAAAATAATCATAAGTGAAAAATGTTGTCACAGGTAACGTCTATAAAACGAACACCACACATTGCAAACATAAAATTATGAATTTTTGCCCCGCGAACAACCTTAAGTGCGCTTCCCAACCCGCGCTTCAAAACCGTTATAAAGTGTAAGATACGTTGGTTTTTAAAACTAAAATATTCCACGTGTGCCCATTGTGCCAATGTACGAAAAGAAAACACACTTCTAACGAAGACGGAACGTAATTATTAACACCTCATACTCATTAAGGCTCGGTTTCAGTAACAACATTAAATTTTATTATTTTGCACTTTATTAAAATTCTAATGAGAAAATTGTTAAATATGCGATTATACCTCAAATTCTTTTAACATAACGTCACAGTGCAGACATTGCGATTTAGCTGTTAAGATATAATTATGCCGCAATTTGTACGACAAATTATTTTATATGCATAATTTGCCCGACAGATTGCGACCTTACTATACAGTACTAACCCAATTTCCATACTTGTATTGTAGCGCAAAGTAAATATAATTTACGGTATAGTTGCCGATTTAACAATTTTCTTCTCAGAATTAAACAAAATAATAACAAAGAATAACAAAATGCAATAGGCGCGACTGAAACCGAGCCTTAAAACACAGTTTCGAAGTTTCCAAGGAATCTTAACGTATTTTGTTTGTGAAGTAGAATGTTCATGAACGTAAAATACTATGAAACAATCACAGTAAATAAAAAATAATACATTCTCGTTTTCAGCCACAGAGGGGATTTTAAACTACAGAGAAAACTGTATAAATATTCCACTTATTCCGTGTGCATATTTTTGTGGTATTGACTGAGCCATCGTGTGTTTGCCGCCTAGGCTTGTTAGTGGATGTGTTTGGTAAGAAGTAGCAGAAGCAATATCATTTATACCGCGTGTCTAAAACATTATTTCACCCAGATGTGAACAGTGTCTTTTAGAGTGTTTTTCCCGTGTGTTTATTATTCACAAAAAAGAAAAAAAAAAAAAATTCCAAATAATTTTTTCCTGCAGTAAATCTTGCATAGAATTTTACGTTCATAAACGTTATGCTACACAAACAAAAGACATTAACCTACCTGAAGTAGTTTTTGTTTTATTAGCTTTTGTACACTGCAAAATATAGTGATTTTTTTTTAGTTTTGCAATACAAAAACGTTTATCTGAACAAAAATTAAGCTTATGGCTAATACAATCAGGGAAAAATTCACAAAGTCGCTCCAACCAATATTATGAATCCGGGTCGGGTGTGCCTTATATGTATGTGTGTAGCCCTATGTTTTTGGTTGGTACTGTACAACACCAGAAAAAAATATCTCCTCTTCTTCAACATAATTTTCGGATTTTCGGAATGTAGGCCTACTACCACATGTTATACATTGTGTGAATAGTTCATATTGACAAAATGTTTTGTGTTTTGTGTTAAGAAACAAAGTAAATTTTATTTTTATTTTAAAGAATGTACTGAAGTATTTGTTGTCATATAAAACATAAAATAACAAAGAATTTTATGTATATCTGAGTGTGTGTGAAATTCAGAAATACTCACAGTGAAACTAGCAATCAACTAAAAAAACATTGAAATCGGCCGATCTGTTTGGGAGCTACGGAATCAGACAGGCACACAGACAGACATTTGCGCTGAACATATAACATCCCTGACATAGAAAAATCATAATGTACACAATGCACATATGGTATGAATAGTGATGTTACTTCTTGCGTTAGTACAGTGTAGTGATTAAACATTTCGCAAAATACAAAGCACTTTTGGTGCGAAACACAAAAGAAAAACAAATAATTAATTAAAAGTTTAATCAGATAAATAAAGCATTATCGATGCAAACCAAATATTTTATTTGTATTCCACACGCCCTAAATATCGATGTAAAATAATTATGGAAAAAGTTGCGAACGTGTTAAAAAATTAACGGGAAAAAAATCACGAAGCAAACATTCTGTACAAACCATCTTATTTTGACTGCCGAACATAAATACTGTTTATCTTACAAATTACATTGTTGAAGCTATGTGTTTTAAGACACACAAAGTAAATGTTTATTTGTTCGTAACCTAACAGTAAAAAGTTTGGATTACTTTGAAAAGCAGTTGCTCTTCATGACAGTCACTTTATTGTAACCGTTTATGAGACTACGACAGCAAAGTAAAGGTATTTTGGTCAGGTCTCATCATCCAGGTCTTTAGCGCTGGTGAGGGGTGATATGACGTGTGTATGGAGCAGCAGCGGAATGAAGGGGTGGGGAAAACGGGGAGATCCACAAGAAAACAGGCCGGCCAGCGGCATCGTCCAGCACGATTCTCACGTGCGAAAATCCAGAAACTGACATTACAATTGTTAACCCACATTATCATAATCTAACGCAAACTAACTTACCTAATTAAAATTTAAACTTATATAGTCCTAATGTAACATACTAAAATTTAACCTAACCTGTGAAAACTTTTCATAATCTATTCTAATCAATCCGAACATAAACAACCCCTAGTAATTTATTTCACCCTAACATACCTAATAAAAATTATTCAATTCTAACTTACCTAAAATTTACTTATCTAACCTTAACCTAGTCCAGCCTAATACTATCCAAACTAACCCAACCTAACATGATCTAAACAATCATCTTGTCAATTAATACTGTTAGACGTTATTCAGTGTCGAGCAAAATGAAAGAGTAAATTAAAAGAACGAGACAGTGGATTTGAGATGATCTGGGGGGGGGGGGGCGCAGTTTAGCCTACTTGCGTTGGAACCCGGGAATCAAGTTGTCAGTCACATATCTGAAAAAAGAAAATCGTACCACAATCATAAATAAATTAAATTGCTTAAAGTATCTCTGCTTTTTAGTGGAAAAACAGGTAAACATTCAAATTGATTTTATAAGTCTACCAGTAATCAACGAGAAAGTAAAAATCACACGGAAAAAAACTATCATCCTTAATCCAAGACAAGTACGCTGATTCATAAGTCAATATTTGTTTTTGTATTTTTGTAAACGGTATAAAGTGCTGCATTTATATGTAGACAGACACGTTACGATTTCTAACTATTGTTAAAGTTTGTATAAAAAATGATGAAACATGTACGTACATGTTGTTTCTTTCTTTTGGGACATCCTACAATACCGAAAACTGGATGATTTTGAGATTGTCTACAGTAAAACTGGCTAAATGGTAATGGTTTGATGAATATAAAAATAAAGCAAAAATTACTATCGCGAACCGTATAAAGTACACATTTTCTATTTAAATAAACTAGTTTACAGAAAAAAGTTTAAACATGTTAATGAACACTATAGGTGCTTCACGATAAAGTGAGCACTTTTGAAGATCATCTCGTCCAAAATAATAATAAGGAAAAAAATATTATTTGTTGCGACCTAGGCCAGTAACTTTGGAGTTCGGAACAATCTATACACTTTGATTGTTGCTTAGGATGATTTCTTACTTTAAAAAGTGGCAGGAAACTACAAATTAAAGTAACTGGTTTCAAAAGTGCACACTATAACCACCTATAAAAATAGTCGCATCCAACTGGCATTTCATATTTTAATAGATAGTAGTCCCACGACACACACACATGGTGTATGTATATATAAAGTAAGTGGGGCCGGTACATATATTCATTATAACTTCTCTTCCTTTAATTTTCTTTTAGTACATACATAAAAAACTTTTTACTCGAGGTGAAAAACATTTTGTATTATTTTCCTTACACAAAAATATCAAACCAATCCAGTGAAGTTATTAAGTTTTCGCACCGTAACAATTCAGATTTGACCGTACAAATGTGTTAATGCATTTCCTTGATCATTTAAGCACAACTGAGTTGCCCTTTCACTCACTTTCGTGCCGACATGCGTTTTGTTTTATTATGTTGTATTTCCGAGCATGTTTACATGTAAATTTACTGTGGTCAAGGTCTGTCTTTGGTGTCTCACTTATTGATCACGTAACTGGTTCGTTCAGTTCCATCAGGAGTCTGTATTTCTTTTGCTTTCGTAGTCCCATAAACGGTTACAATAAAGTGACTGTCATGAAGAGCAACTGCTTTTCAAAGTAAATCCAAACTTTTAACTGTTATGTTACGAGCAAATAAACATTTACTTTGTGTGTATTAAAACACGTAGCTTCAACAATGTAATTTACAAGATATAAACAGTATTTATGTTCGGCAGTCAAAATAAGATGATCTGCACAGAATGTTTGCTTCGTAATTTTTTTCCGTTAATTTTTTTTAGCACGTTCGCAACTTTTTCCATAATTATTTTACATCGATATTTAGGGCGTGTGGAAAACAAATAAAATATTTAGTATTTCGTTTGCATCGATAATGCTTTATTTATCTGATTAAACTGTTATTATTTATTTGTTTTTCTTTTGTGTTTCGCGCCAAAAGTTTATATATATGATATATGATATATATATATATATATATATATATATATATATATATATATATATATATATATATACTAACACTGAGTGCTTCAATCTGAGTAACTGTAAAACTAGAACACCTATTCCATTTACAGTACAACACCAGAAAAGAATTTCTCCTCTTCTTCAACATAATTATCGGATTTTCGGAATGTAGGCCTACTACCACATGTTATACAATGTGTGAATTGTTCATATTTACAAAATATTTGGTGTTTTGTGTTAAGAAACAAAGTAAATTTTATTATTATTTTAAAGAATGTACTGAAGTATTTGTTGTCATATAAAACATAAAATAACGAAGGATTTTATGTATATCTGTGTGTGAAATTCAGAAATACTTACATTAAGCTAAGAACGATCCCAGTGAAACTAGCAATCAACTACAAAAAAAAAAAAAACATTGAAATCGGCCGATCTGTTTGGGAGCTACGGAATCAGACAGGCACACAGACAGACATTTGCGCTGAACGTATAACATCCCTCACATAGAAAAATCATAACGTACACAATGCACAGATAATATGAATGTTTATATATGTGTATATGTACATACATGTATACACATGCTTGTATATGCATATTTATGTAAACACATATATATTTCAATAATAGTTGATGTTAGATATAGTTTAGTTTACTTGACCATAGCTACTTAAACTTATTGTTAACGGTTTATTTTTACTTTTTTTCTTAGATGTGTACTGCTGTTTTATCGTTTCTTTTTTTTTCTTCTCCCTATTGTCATGGTAGAAGTACTACAGGCATTCTTGTAACACTACTATAACAAATATCATCATAATATTTTATGTATGCAAATTTAAGTACAATTTATTCCTATTGTTTGGGGTTAAGTGTAAGAGAAGTCGACAATGCCTTAACTTCGCCACAATGAAAATAAAGACAATTTATTATTATTATTATTATTATTATTATTATTATTATTATGTCATAAAGGTAGTTACCCAGTAACTGTTTTTGTATAAATATAGTATAAGGGACTGAAAAGTTTCATATTAACCCCCCTGAACAGAGTCCTATAATACCGGGACGTAGTAGGTATTTAACATTCCTTCTAGTGACTAAATAATGTGGACTAATTCACCAACCTTACTCTACACCCTTCGTCTATTTATATTTTGTTTACGAGAGCGGACGGCTCAGTTTGCAAGGCTGTGGGAAGGGCCAGAACAAGGCTGTGAGGGTGAGATGGGATCGGTCCCGCAGCCGAAGCGAGATAAATGGCCGCCTTCCTGAAAACCTGCGGCCGTCGCGGCTTCTTCGAGACCCAGATCACGTGATTTGCTGCGCTCTTCCCATTAGCCGAGAGGGAAGGAGTAGCCTTCGAGAGGCGCCTCGCCCGGAGAAGAGGGAAAGGAACGAAATAGAAGGCGCAGGAGGAGGAACAGAATTTCTATGGCACGAACAGGGGCAGCCAAAGTTTCCCTTGCAAGAGCCGCACTTTGGAAGAAAACTTGACCATCTAACTTCCTTGAAACTGGAATGAAAGTTGCGGTTCTCAAATCTTTTTGGTTACGTACATAAAGTTGTTTATTCCAATAGTAATCCAAATAAAGAAAGAGAGGCCACGCAATACAGCTATTTACATGAATAAAAAATTATGAAACTGTGTGTTCGTGTTATAAGAAGTCCTTTGAACAGAATTGTTGTGTTTGTTTATTGTGCCTGGTACCCGCACTTTAAGAGGACACGGAAAATTAACAAAATAAATGTATCCAGCAGAAATATTTTTACAGATTTACAACATTTGAAATGTACCTCTAAATTTGATTACTTAAATCATGTTTCACGAACCGCGCAGAGTCAAAAATACACTAAATGAGAATCGCTTTATTTGCTCCTTACTTTCTTGTGCTCGTAGTTTCGAAGTAGACATTGGTAAATTCATTTTATATAAAATTAAAAATCAAAAGCAGTTTAATGTACTTATGTCACAATTAAAATGTTTTTCAATGCCATACGTTATACTTTGTTTTGTTCTTCCCCCTCCCCACCCTTCCTTTTCCACCATTTGATACCAAACGTCCGTCACGGGATATTTTCTTGTTAAGGTTAAGGATTGTTTTACGGCACACAATAACCTCACTTGTTAAATAAGTCCACGGATAAACAAACGCCCGAAAGTATAATATGAAGTCAATGCGAGAAGTACGTGGTGGCTTTTACGAAAAGACTTATTTCTCGCCAGTTAATTAATAATGTTATGAAATTTCAATTATTGCTTCATTTCTTAACCAAATATAATTTTTTTAGTATATTACTCGTGGCCAATTTTGAACCGAAATACATATTATACTGACAAAAAAAATACGAACTTGTAATGCTTACGGGTTTTATATTTCGACGACGCTTTATGAATGCATACAATTACAAATATAATGTGTGGAGCCTTTGACTACCAAGGCATATGTGTAGTGTACTTGTGTAAGACTGTATACTCGTTTCGGAAATGTGATTTGTAAGTTCTAAAACATTTTTATATGTCTTAATGCGGTGTTCACCTCTTCATGGGCGTACCTAGGAATAATTTTCGGAGGGGGTTTTGAATTCTCATCTTGCATAAATGTTTCAATGTCATCTGTGTTTGACGTTTCTAAATGTAATATTTACATATTTTATTAACATTTTGGTTGTTTTTGTAGTATATTCTACTTTTTGCGGTGTAAAATATAATACCTAGATAAGGAAACTGACATTTCGGAGGATATTTGAACCTCCAAAACCAACCCCCTGGGTACGCCCATGGACCTCTTAGTTGTACGGATGACATTTTATTTATTTGTCTTCTGTAGGGAAACACATGTGTCGTGCATATTTTTGGGGTCAGGTTAAAAGCCAAGAACGTGTACTTCAATACTTCGTCTGTAATTGGACTACATCTGTTTTGACACGCCTTTGACGACTACTGGTCAGTAATAACGACACATTCCGTGAGGCTATCACGTGCTACCTGCTCGTGCGGTTGGAACGCATTGAATGATCGACTGTAGTCAATGATTGTTTAAGACTGAGAAGTGCTGCCAGACGAATTCGCAAAATTTGTGCCCTTCTAGTCACCTGACTAGTGATTTATGTCTGCACCATTTACAACCGTAACAATATCACTACTTTTAAGTTTATTTTTCTCGTGTTATGAAAATTTTGTGTGTATCCGAAAATTGTGGCGTCAAAATTTAGAACTCTTCTTAAAAAATCCGATGAAATGTCTTTATGTGAACAGTAGCTGTAAATTATAATTATTTTTCTTTAAAGTATATTTAGACTTTATAGTAGTTAATTCTTTTGAGGTAAGTAAATAAGTGAATAATATTTAATGCAATGGTCTTCACCAATCTCGAGCATGACATTTACTTGAATGCACTGGACAATTATTTGCGTAACCATACTGAAAAATTTTGTCCATGTAAATTAATTAAAATTGAGTGTTTTAAAGTCATAATAACGTCTTCATAAATTCATAACACGTTGATATATTAATGTTACCGCTGCATTATTTTAATAAGATATTAATTCAGTTAAAACTATTCGTATAATTTATAGTTAAGAATAAAACTTAAAACAATGTACATGTACATAAAATTGTTCAGCAAATAAGTTTTTTTTTGTATGCGCAAATAACATAATATTTTTTAAACTTGCAATGCGAAGTCACAGTTTCCTGTTAATTATGCACGATCTGTCATTCAATTCAATTTTAAGTTTCACTTGCATTAGTAACTTAGTTTAGATCAGTTGAAAGCCGGCAAGTATTTCATATTAAGCACGTGCCTTTGCATACTAATAACGAACTTATAAACTACCAAATTCTTCTTCATTTTAGCACACAGGATCGTGTCACATTACAATTTAATCAACTCAAACTGTAATTTAGAACACACACGTTAGTTTCCAATTGAACTGTTAATAACATTTTGCAAATTAATTCATCAAGAATGTTTTGCAAGTGATTTAAATTCAGTTGCCAACAGAACTACACTAAATTACAGACTAGTTACTTAAAATTCAAATATGTATTTTAACACGACCTCGGTAGTTATGATTCACTCAAGAACTATTATAGTTTTTTTTAAACACAAATAAGGTTTCTATATCTTGCTTTGGTATTTTTATGATGTTGTATCCTCTCTCTTTTAATGTTGTGGGTTTCTATTGCTATTGATTGAAAATACCGGCAGTTATGTCTTTCGGTACTTCGGAAACCCCGAACTTGTTCCGTCGGTCCCACGAGAGATGATAGGCCTATGCTGTATAGATTATCGTTCTAAAGCTTTTAATTACGACTTCAGCGAATTTCTGCGGAGCCACACGACACACGTCCATTCTTCGTGAAAGTCGCGGCCAGAGTCAGTTTTCTCCGCGGCTTCCCGCAAACGTCCGCGGTGGCTCCACGCGACGCGTCCACCCTTCGTGGAAGTTGCTGCAGGAGTCCCCTTAACTTTCGCCTTCGTGCCTACGTATCGAACTCTCCTAAGACCGCCCCCCTTTTAACGTCTAACCAATCGCGTCTCTCGTGTGTGACGACGACCACAAACCCTGGCATTCCTCGGTATCAATTTATTGAAGCGTTTTTAAATTCACACACATTAACATTAATATCCACTCGAACTTATTTACAAAATTGTATCAATTTCTGATGAATAATTATAAAGTTAATATTAAATTGACCAGCAGGGAGGTGGGCGTAGCCACGCCTCTCGGTGCCCCAATATTCAGCATCCAAGCTGCGCCTCTCGTCGGCTCAAGGCTGCTCGCTCGCTTTCACGTCCGTTATTCCTAACGTTTCCCTCCCCTGCTGTGTTAAGAGTGTTCAAGTGCGATAAAATCATAATTTTATATCTTTATGAAAAAGTGTTAGTTTTGTAGACGAAACTTGTGAGTAAAGTTTCCTCTTCCAAAATAATTTTAGCTTTCATAGTTTCCTCATAACGGTGCGACAAAGTCGAAATTTGCTTGTCTGCTGCCCCGCAAATAGTGAAAACCAACTGACCTACTTGAATAAAATAATTCACGGTGGTATTACATTCCATGAGCTATGCAATAAAGAATTTAAAAAACCATAACGTAATATTTTAAATAAAAAAAATCGCAAAAGTACAAGAAAAAAGTTGCAAAATCAGCAATTATTTAAAATACAAAAAGGTTCACGGAATTTTTAAAAATGTTTCATTACCTAGCACGTGGCATGTTAATTCACTGTGAATTATTTCACTAACGCAAGTCTATTGGTTTTGACTATTTGCATGGCAGCAGAACATGCAAATTATGACTTTGAAACACCGCTATGTGAAAAATATGCGAGTTAAAATTGTTTCGTAAGAGGAAACAGTACTCACAAGTATCGTCTATATAACTAACACTACTTCATTTAAATATAAAAATATGATTTTATCGCACTTGAACACCCGTAAGGCATCTACAGTGACACAATGTAATACCCTTCTGCTACTACAGTGCCTCTCGCCAATACACAAAACTAAATTACATATAAATTCCTTTAAACAAACTCTTGCAATTGAGTTACGTAAAACATACAATTCTAAGCATAATGAAATTTCAACTGACTTTCTACGACTCTCCTAACCTAAATTACAGTATTTACTATATATATATGTACACACATGTGTGTATACTTTTAAAGGCTATATGCATGTTACAATGTATTTAAATTAGGAAAATATTCATGATGATAAAATGCACAACCGTTACTTATTAATGGCAGACTGAAATGTAATTTTTTTTTTTTTTTTCGTAAATTACTGCCTGTAAGTAAACCTGTCTGTAAACGTGTTCCAAATTTTGAAGAAACATTTTTAACTGAGAGTTTTGAAATCCAATATTATTTTATCGTTACCGTTGCATGTAAATATTACTTCCCAAAATTAGTTTGAAATATGTTGGTAGAAATGAGTATATTTTTGTAAAAATAATTATTTTATCAATTGTTTGTCTTATGTTTTATTGTCATCTAGCCCTAGGCTGTATTTAAATTTTCAGATCTCTAGCTCATCGGGAAGTTAGTTCAAAATCGATTGCAAAATGTCTACCGAACAGTCAAATCGACAGTAAATAAACATTAAATCCCAGTATGAATACATTGTTTATTGTTACCGATGATGTTATTGTTACCAGACAAACTGACAAGTAAGCGTGTTGATAAAAAACGTGTTAGTGAAACCATTGACATGGAAACACGCTTACGTGAAATACCCTCTTCCTAAAAAAAAAAAAAAAAAAAAAAAAACATATAATATTTTATTAAAAAAGGCAGCCGAGATGGTTAGGTTTGCTTTTGAGTCGATGAAAAATAGTTACCCAACAGAAAATAGGAAGGAAATATTATAAATTTAATAATAATCCAAACCAAATATAATAACTGGCTGTTGTAATTAGTTAGCTAATTAAATGTCTGATTGCAACTGTATCCTGGCTTACTCTTGTCTTTCGACTAATTACCTTAACACGTTGACTAACTGCTAAGTCTCGTAGAAACAATCATAATATGTACTACTTGCTGGTTTTGCAGTAAATAAACTTTAATCTCTCAAATGTATATACAAAATTAGAGAGCTGTTGTATTTCAACTGCGCTGCTTACATTCATAAGCAACTAAGACTTTCTCGTTCAGAAATTAAATTTCTGGCGCAGTCTATACGAGGAAAATATCCGGCCAATCTTCTATTAAAATCATACCGTAATAATTGGTACACGGGCTTAAATGGATCAGCTTACTTAGATTGCAACCACGTACTTTAAATTGGCAATAACCCCCAGCCAATCAGGAGCCCGTGTTAAAATAACCAAATCCTCGAGGAACCAATTATTAAGATAATTCATTTAAGAAACGATGTTCTTCGCGAAATTTCTTTATAAATGCTGCTATACATTTTTAAGGTAATTTTTTGCTAACACTGTTTTTGTGAAACGTAAACTCTGAGATTATTTCAGACATAACATTTTAAAACTGAACAGTAGTATTCGTCCGGAAATATTATGTTGGATACTATATGCTTGACAGAATTATCTTCTGATTCTATACATTTAGGAATGAGGAATGATATATTACAATGTTTTTACTAACTCACTTTCTTGTCTGTTCGTTTGGTTGTCTGTTCGGTTGTTTAAAAGTCAATTGCGAAATTTCACACACGAGACTAAAGCACAAAAAATGCTTAATTATAGACTGTTAATGTGCCGCGTTTTTTAAATGGGTTTAAACATATAAAATTAATTCTTCTGTCGAAATACTTGTAAGATTTAAGACAAATAGGTGTGGCGCATGCAATAGATAAAGGTAAGGAGTGTAAAGAGGAGCTGTCATTTAGAAAACTCACACAGCAGTTCACATCGTTTGCTGTGCAATAACATTATTAATTATTTACTTTAATTATTCATGCATCAATTAATCTACTGCATGCGCACCACATTTTCCGTTTTAAAACTAGAGGTATTTTCGCAACACACGTTATTATTAAATATTTTCTATTCCGTTTTAAAAACGCGGCATAGGCCTACTATTTTTTATTTAAATATTGTTTTATGATTGGTTCTCTGTTTAAAATCCGTAGTCATAGGCTTGATAGGCTGTGGCTTCATTGTCAATAACGGTTCTTACAGTACAGTTCAAACTAACGTGAAGCAAATATAATAATTTTATTGTATATAGGTACAGATAGGACTTTCGGGATAAAGTGAGCACTAAAAATTTAACCTTGGAAAAATATCACTAGCCGTTACTGCATATAATTCAACATCAACTATAGTTGCCTTATTGCGCGTATGGTTGGCAGCAAATGTACGCGTTATAGTTCCGTGTGTTTTCTAATTTAAATACAAAGATACAGAAACAAAATCAACCAAGATCGACTTAACTGTATTTTATTTAATTATAATGTTGAACTGCATCGATTCACAGACAGTACAATTTATCTTACACGCGTAAACATTAAGTGACGTGTCCAGAGAGGCTAGACATTTCCTGTCGTTAGCCGTTACGCGCGGAAAAATACATATTGACTGAAAATAGAACTTTAGTAGGGCTTTTTTGAGTGTTCAGTTTATCCCGAACCACCTATATCGCAGACGGTTTGAAAATTGGGTTTAATATGCAGATTTTTTTTAAACAAGAAAGTTAATTTTTGGCAAATTATTGATTTTAGGAATTTTTCTGAGAATTGTTAATCGCACAAAATCATATGAATTTATTGTTTTGAAAACTCAGACTTACAAAAAAATTTTTCCAACAAATCGTTGAGACTGTTTTAAGATGTCTGCTCCTGTTTAGGATTCAAAAAAATATATATTAAAAAAAAAAACCAATGTGAATATGAACCCGTGTATTGAAGATATGGTCTCGTCTGGAGTGTTGAATTTCCAATTTATTAATCATTACAATGTTTCCGTTCAATTAACTAAATAGTTATTTTCATATTATAAAATTGCCTTCGGTAATAGTCGCCAATTTTCATATACTAACATGACGACTCTGAAAATGCGAGGATATATGCATAATTAATAATTAATATATGTCTAACTGCGTCATGAATATTGGTCAGATGTTTTGGATTTATGAGTTTATTGAAAGGTAATGTATGACACTAGAGCGCGATATTGATAATTTTAATGTTTTTTTTTCAATAAAGTAACAATATAAAGAAACTAACTCTAGCTCGGCTTATGGCGTCCTGGCGCTGCCTTCGTGGCGTGGGCGAGGATAAGAATTCAAATGTTATAATGATATTTTTAAATGTTGGTTGCATGGGAGTTTACAGTTAGAATTTAGTGGTTTGTGGACATACGCCATTGCTCATGTTTTGCTGATCAAACCTATGTTGAATGACAAAGAACGAAAATGATCAAGAAAAAACAACTATAAAACACACACAAAAAAATAGAAAAAATATAAGCAATCCCAGAGGAATTCTATCAGTTTTTTCAAAATAATTGTTATATTAGACAAAAAAAAAAAAAAGAATTCTAGAGGTAGAATTTTTTCTGTCTAATATAACAATTACTTTGAAAAAAAACTGACAGAATTCCTCTGGGATTTCTTTTTTTTCTATTTTTTGTGTGTTTTATAGTTGTTTTTTCTTGATCATTTTCGTACTTTGTCATTCAACACAGGTTTGATCAACACAACTTGAGCAGTGGCGTATGTCCACGAACCACTAAATTCCATCCAAATGTAATAAACTGAAAGAAGAAATGGTTAGGAAATGTTCTCTACTGAGTTATTTGAAGTGAACACAAAATAATTTTCTGTGACCACATCTTATTTGTCACAGCAAAATGTTTTGTGGTGAGCACAGAGAAAATTTGGCTGCCCAAGTACTAACAAAATATTTGTAGTCCCATTTCAAGACACCACTTTCTGCATTAAGACGAGAAAAATTTTTTCATTAAAATTAAAATTTGTTTTTAAATAAGTAATTAATAAGTCGGTGTTTTCGAATTTTTTTCGAGTGAGAATACTTATTTGTGTATAGTTCCCAGGTTACAGAAAAAAATTGCTTATAAGATCCTTTACCAATGTGTGCCGCACCAAGGAGAACAAAAAAAAGTCGCTGGTGGCATCCTTGCTCTGACCGTAACACTACACTGTAAAAAAGTTAGGTAAATTAACTGTACATGAAACTAAAGTAGTTAACCTATACGTGGTATGATAATTTTACAGTACCCACACAAATTTCTCATGTTCCCTGTACATTACATTACATTTTCGGTAACTTTAATTGGATATGTACAATGGGACGTAGTTATGCAAAAAGGTACCATATCACAGATTAATGGAGCTCAGATATTCAAGGTCAAAGTCTACGGTGCGTATCTAAACCTTGTATAAACCATTTTTTTCAGGGCTGTCTTTATTCTTCTAATATTATGTAATCTTTGAATGATTGCTGCAGTGGGTTCAAATTATAAACAGAACAGTTTTATTTGGACATACGTTATTGCTTGTGAAACCTACAATATTTTTCGTCTGTTTTTTTTTTTTTTTTGTCTGTGTTCTCATCGATTCGTGTGTTTCGTTATTTCTGTTGTCATCATTCATCAATTTAGTGCCTTTTTCACACAAACCATTTTTGTTAGTCTTTATTTTTCCGTCTGTCT
>PNEQ01117336.1:0-56009 GCA_003012365.1 Medauroidea extradentata | reverse complement strand
GAAATTTTTTTGGAAATTAATAATTTTTTGAAATTTTCGAAATTTTGGAAAATTTTGGTAATTTGACACTCAAGGTCAAGGTTAAAGGTCAAGGTCATCCAACATGGCGGCCGGGGACGTGACGTCACAACATGGCGGGTGGTGCCACACTGTGCCACACACCGAATCCATGTCCCAGAACCGGCATAATCATACTACTACCATGTTCTCAAAGTGCATCTTACCCGGCTTGCCTTGGCACACTTCCACGCTTAGACACTCATCTATTTTCGGATATCAATAAATAAAAGTCACAAAATACACACCTTGGTATGATACAAATACGAAGATTATACAAAATTACCCTTATGATGCAGAAAACACTTACTAATAGTAATAAGTAACTTAGTTAAACAGTATTTCAGGTGCCTCTCAAGCCGACAATTTTCTTCTCAAGTTAAAGCCTCATATAGCTGGTATTACCGTGAGAAAATAAAACGTCGGCCTACAAATATATTTAAAGAAAGCAAATTATATATAAACTCTCTAAAGATATTCCTAATACGTCACAACTTCAGCTAACAAATTTTGGCAGAGCTGTCACAACACTCAGGTATTGGTAAGCCGAATAAAATTATGGGTAATATGTTCATCCAGGAGATAAGGGAACAGAGAGAGAGAGAGTGTGTTAGAGAGAGAAAATCAGGGAAATATAGCTAGTGATGGAGAACGAGAGGAAAAGTACACGAACAATTTAATCAGAAAGGAAATAGTGTTACTAACGATATTAATAAAACATTTTCAGTAAGATCAATTTGTTTAATCCTAACGTTATTATTTTGTTATTCATTAAGATAGGTTTAAAAATGTTACGAGTCAGCGGTACGATCTTCAAAAAAGTTACTAATCTAATTAACCTACTTTCCTTAAAGTGGTTACAAGTTGACTCTTAAAGTTAAAATCGTTTACGTGCACCTAGGAAAATAAATAGCACTAAATTAGTTGTTCTCCTGCTATGTTACATCATGGCGTATCTATAGCAACAAATACTTAGGATAATAAAGTTTATATCGAGCGAGGTGGCGCAGCGGTAACACGCTGAACTCGCACTAGGGAGGACCCGGGTTCCATCCCCGGCTCCGGCCATCTTTATTTCGGTTTTCCATTGTTTCCCGAAATTTCTCCAGGTGAATGCTGGGATGGTTCCTTAACAAAGGCCATGGCTGACTCCTCTCCCAGCTCCTGTCATTGTAGCAAGTTGTGTCCCCGTCTATAATGACCTCGCTGTCGACGAGACGTAAATCTCACCTATCATTATAACAAAATTTATAAATATTGCATTTTCATTCTATCTGCCCAGCAATGCTTGGCATACATGTATTAAAATTTATGTCAGCATTTCACGAAATCTTCGGAATTGGGTGACCTATATAAGACCTACTAAACATTGCAATAACCAACAACCTTAAATTTACGTTATCATATTAATACTAAATACGAACAGAGTTTGAATAACTTTGAAAATGGACTTCAGATAATTTATGTGATCAAATAAATCTAATGGCAATTTTTAAATCCTGAATGCGGTATGAACAAAATACATAACACTAAATTTGTTGTTTACATTCCACCACTGTCTAGCTGGTAGCACAGCATGAACAAAACACACACGAGTAATGTCATTTTACTTCGAACTATGTGAGTACCGAGTTTAACGAAGTTATTAAAAATTGTTATCAAGTGGTCTCGTTGATCTAAAATTGTTTAAATTTTCACAATTTTATTCATATGAATACGACATAAACTAAACCCAAAAATGTCAAGTAAACATACTAAGTACTAAAAAAAAACTGAATTTATTAAAATTTTGAAAAATGGTTCCTTTGCTATCTCCGGAAATAATTAAAAATGTTCAAATAGCCGGCATTTTAAAAATACGAAATTTGAATGTACAGAAAAAAAGAGTCACGACGACCTGAAAAATAATATATGTGTACTAATTTTGATGGAATTCTGAGAAAATTTTCTTCTGATAGTTTGTGTGTTCAGAACAATGTTTTAAAATACTCACTAGTTTGAAAATATGAGCACAAAAAATACATAAATTCGAGACAGCTTACTAATAAGTATATCTGCACCAAGTTCCATGAAATTCGGAAAAATATATCCTTAGATAAGATACGACATATTATGATATATACATAAATAAACACCATTTTGAAAATTTGAACACAGGATAAACAAAATATACAAAAGCCAACTTACTAAATTTAAGATTAACGAACTTCTGAAAAATATTTCCTCAGGTATGTCACACTTATGTAAATATACACACATTGCCACCCTTAAGAGTCAATGACCTCAGGACAAACGTAATATACGAAAATCAAGTCAGCTGTGTACCCAGTTTGATGAAATTCGGAATAATATTTCTATAGATGTAATGCAGTGCTAATAATATAAATATAGCCCCTGTTAAAAAAAAAAATGGACACAGTATGAACGAAACACATAAAAGTCAAGTCAGCATACTGTGTGGTATGTAAATACCAAATCTTATGGAATTCGGAGAAATATTTCCGCAGATATGTCATGCTATGCTTAAAATATAAAATTGGTTGCCATTTTGAAAATTTGAACACAAGATTAACGGAATACGCAAAAGTGGAGTCAATTTACCAAGCAGTATATGAGTACCAACATTAATAAAAATCAGAAATACATATTCTCAGATGTCATACTAAGTTAAAAATTTAAAAATTGCATCAATTACGAAAATATAAATACAGAACAAACAAAATAAGTCAAATCAGAATCACCTAGTAGAACATGTGTGCAAAGTTATATGGAATTCGGAACAATATTACCAGAGATATGACACATTATGCTAAAAATAAATTGTCACCGTTTTGAAAATATGAACCAAGTATGGACGTAATATTCAAACGTCAAGTTAACTTTGTACGTGGTACATGTTGTTACAAAACTTGATTATTTTACTTGCATGTTTTACATATGATTTATAGTGGTTGGGTGGCTGTAGTTTGAGGTGGGTACTTTATACTGAAACTAGTTATGTGGTTATGTTAAGGGTGAGGGTTACGGTTAAATGAAAAATTTTAATATAATTACAGTGGCTTTACTCTACATAAGTTAGTTACAAAATACTACACGGTTGTACTAGATATTTTAGATATGAGGGGAGCGGCTGTTTAAATATTTACGTTGTTCTACTCTATGACGGGTGACCCTTTGGACACCATAGACCTCACCGTTAGAATGATACCGGAGGCTGATGATGATTGCGTCGGCTATCGACGGACGGCGGCACGTCGTGGGTCTCGACCCAGGACCATCCTGGCGAGGTCGTGACGGCTGGAAGGCTTGAAGGAGACAAACCCCGATTTCCCCGATACATTGCGTTATATTGACACACTTCAGTGCAGTTGGGGAGAATCGCTGAGGTCTTCGTTTTGTGCAACCACTGACCTGATTACACTGCTGTCGTCGTTAGCCCGTCCTCCAGGCGAGGCTCTTGCTAATCATAACATTGTCTCCAAAGTTACCAAAATGATACGTCCCCGTATCATAAGGGTTGGTAGGATCTTGAGATAGCAACCATCCTGTATATGGTTCAGTATGTGCTCTGGGAGTGGTGTGGCAGTAAGATATGGAATACGGTTGCTTCTTCAGACGGAAAGGAAATTTTTTTTTTGTGAAGGAAAAACTATGGCAGACGGACAGCTAAATGTAAAGGATCTGCTTTCGTCTCTTGTAATTCTGGTGTTTGCATTCGGTCAGCGCCGAGCTGCGTTGTACTGCTGAAGGCGAAGGTTTGATGAGTGGCCTTGGGTTATAGCTATGATGTGCACATCTTTCGCGAACGCGGCAGACTACTACGAGTGTAGGTTTCGCGATAAACGCGCAGCAATTTCTTGACGGTAACTGTTCTGAATGTTCATGTATTGGTGGGTCTAACTAGTTTGCCTAGTAACATTTCGTTTAGTTAATAAAATTGAAATTTAATTGCACGCAAATAACATTAAAATATTAAAGAAAAATTTGCAAATAATTTACGCTCCCCTCGCACAAAGAGCATAAAAATGTAGCTGACAAAATTTACACGAATATCATAGTTTACTACAGTCTAAATTTACAGATCGGTATATGAACTATATCTATTGGCCATGATAAGGTTTTAGGGTATGGATTGAGACGGAATAGTTTGAAAGTCAGGAGTACATTAACTATTACTCTAACTATGTAAAAATAGATTCCTAGAAAAATTTAATAGGTGCACCTTTTCCTCCTAAATTTCAATCAGAGAGATAGGATTACAAGGAACTTACACTGACTTAACATTAAATAACATTATGTAATTATTATTATTATGTTCTTGTAACAAATGTGTGATGACATTAACTGGTATTATTAAATCGCAGTGTTACACAATTTTACTTTTTTTTGACTACCAGATACTATTACATTCAATATAAATTATGTTTTATGTCAATTATATTTTATATATTTTTTAAGTGATTCTAAAATACATATTTTTGTAATATGACGGATACATTTTCCAATAAAAATACATAGTTTTTTACTACGGGTTACAAAATAATATTTTTAACAGAAATTCGTAAACATTAACTAATTACTTATATTTCTTTGTTGTTTGCTCTTTCTTTAAGTTTTAAGGCTTTTTTTCTGAATATTTTTATAGTATTGTATTACTTTAATAATGGTTTTAAATTTACATTGACTTCAAAAGAAATCCTGAGGTACATGTATTAAGTAAAATGTTTATTTTTTTATTGAATAAATACACGTATTTTTATGTGAGCTCATGTGTGTTACAAAGATATAATTTACAATAAAATTTAATACTTTGCGTAAAATAAATGTTTTTCTCCTAAACTTTTATTAAACTGTTGTTGCAGATGCTTGCAAATTACCGAAGAACAATATGCATTTTTGTATCGTGTTATGTGTGTAATTGTTTTTGTGTAACGGTGGACCGTGATGTGTACGTGTTTGTACAAATTAAATAATGTTTGAGGTTAACTGGTAACTTTGGAATTACTACATGAAGTGAAGAAATCTGGTATGTGCGGTTAGAGGCTAGCAGAAAGTTGTGGTAGGTAATGGTTGCTGGCTCAGGTCAATGTTGTCTTCGCCGGCTGTTGTAGGATGACTAAAGGTCAATGTTCTGTAGGCGTCGATCGGGATCTGGCTTGGTTGTAGTGTCTGGTGACCTTCAACTTAAAATTCTGGTTTAAGTTCATGTACTAAATTTTTTTCTGAAAATTTGTCTTGAAAAAATAATACAGGTATTCATTCAGTTATTACCCATATCAATTCTAGTAGTTTTATTTATTAGGTATATAAAACTTTCCCTCCTTATTACGTCACAAAATTTCTAATTTGATGTCCGAAATTGGTCTGCTCCTATTGAAATATTACTGTGTGGAAATGTAAAATTATAATTATTACTATTCGATGCCGTCACTGTATTAACTTGTTAAATATTCTACAAGTAAATTATTTTATCAATAAATTAATGTTTTAATTAATTAATCTTACCTACTGTGTGCGCATGCCGGAATATTTATTATTTTATTAATAACTTATTTTAACTGAACATACGGACCACTGTGAAAAGTATACTGGTTGTTAAATAAATATTATACAAATATATATACCTAAGCAGTCCTGGGAAAATACAGATAGATATAAGAAAATATACATAAGAAAAGCATTTGAGATAAGTAATATATAGTAATTAACAGAAAAACGAAAGGCAATGGACTCGGACACAAAAAAAATTTGCACTCATGACTCATTTTAGAAGGGCGACCAGAGTTCTCAGGTACCTGAACATAGACAATGTGTCGCATGCCTAACCCCACATTGACAAGGGCTCCCAATGCATCAATAGACATACCCTATGGACTGATTAGCCACAGCAACAATAGGTAGGGCCCGGTAGTTTTCGCGAAAAGATTTTTGCCCCACTTTGTTTCAGTGTCTTACATGTACACCTGCACCTCAACCTCATGATTATTTGCGGAGTGTTTTTGTGCAGAGTCATTATTCATTTGACTGTGCCAATCAGTGCATGGATAACCGTGACACAACACGTCTGTGATTTGCGGGTTTAACCTTCACACGTTGTATGTTAAGGCATCCAATCACTGACCACATAGCAGAGATGCAGGTGCGCACGTAAGGCACTGAAACAAAGTGCTGCAAAAATCTTTTCGCGAAAACTACCGGGCCCTACCAATAGGGCACAAAGTTGGTCTCTATAGGACAGGGCACCACTCCTCCCAGAGACCAAAGTTGCACATCACTACGCACAATTCGCCGACTATAGTAAAGAGAAAGGGGGGAAAAATATTCCCTCGGAAATGAGTGACTAACACTGAAAGACTTCATACCGTTATGTCAAACCAACTGAAGAAAGTTAGAGTTTAACATAACGAATATCATTCCAAGCGAATTATTATTATTTATGGTATCGGGAAGGGGATACTTATAATTGTATTTGCCGGTTATAATAATTATTAATTTACTGTATGTGGTTATCACTACTGCTTGTACTATTTAAAATGTTATATTAACATACTGTGTGCGCGACTGTGTATTATCATTAAAATTGAATTATTTAAATTACAATCATCTGTTTAATATTATGTAATAATTATGCTGTGATATATAAAGAGTAAATTATTAAACTCGTTACTTTATCCCATATCTGAAATGCTGAGTAAAAATCAGTAAGATAAAGTTGCATAAAGAAAAGTATGTAATCAAGAGAAATTACAGGACGAACACAGGAAATATCGGCTCTCTAGCTCACCATAGGGGATCGGAGACTAGTCGTACTCAAGTACAACTGCCCAAATATCAACTGTGTCGCAATCATGGACCCACAGCTGAAAGTCCAAAACTGCTCCTAATGCCAGCTCCGGCCAGTAGAGCGAAAGGGCGGTCCATCTACCAGCAGAGAACAAATTCGCACGCCGGACGCGCAAATAGAAGAAAATGAAGAAAAGAGAAGGGATCTCCTAATGGTGAGAACTCACTCTACTGTAAAAGTACCTACCTCACAGTTCTATCACTCGTCATATCATTCCTCCCTGCTGCTGTAACAGGTGTTTTACGTCTGCTACCTCAAGATTAGCTAAGTCATGGACCACAGTTCTGAATGAACACAACGACTCTCATTCTGAGTACTTGTGTTGTCTCATCTCTCTTGGGAATGTGAAAGTAAAAGAACAACGAAATGATGTAAAGTGGAAAGACTAACTAACATTTTCTAACGTATGGGACAGTAACGTAAGTTAAGTTTGTCAATCTGGCTTCGCTTCACCGCTCGACTCAAGTTGGTAGCAGTGTAAGCTGAGTTGCGAATGCCTTGTAAATGGGCCATCGCACCACGTGCGCGCGAACTGGAAGAAGCGTGCTGTATGTACTCTGCCTTCCGTATGGCAGCGAAATTGTAATATCATGTACTACTGACAATCAATCAAATGACTGTGAAAAATACAATGGGCATTACATTAAGAAAATTACAGGACTCACTTCAGCGACCAATTAATTACTACTGAAACTTTGACTGTGTTTTAAATTAAAATATGTTTTAAATTTTATATTATATGCTGAACGTGGTAATTAACTATTCTAATGATATTACATAATTACGGCACACACAGAGGAATAGTTAAGATCTAAATGCATTAAAATTATATATAAAAAATGTTTGCAATACATTTACTTAATTATTTTAAATTGCTATAATAACTGTATTATAAACCTCAAAATTTATTAACTGATTGAACTATTGAAATTATGTTTAAATATCAACTAAAATTTAATATTTGAGTATGACAAAAATTTGAATTGGCTTGAACAGAAATTTTAATATTATAATTAAGGAAGTATGCTGGTTGGGTGGTTGGGGAAATTTAATTTAATTAATCATAATTAATTAATTAATTAGGGGACGAAGGTTGATTTAAATTTTGCTTGCTACGTGATACATTTAAAACCTACAATTGGATTTTGACTACATTTATACGAGAATTTACAGGTGGGTGTGTGGGGAAATCAATTAAATTAATATTTTGACTAAATTGTAAGTTTATTAATATGGAGGGATGGTGGCTTGGCTGTGAGAGGTGAGGAGCTTAAGGCGCCTTCACCAGTGTTACAAAACTTGATTATTTTACTAATATTATGTTTTACATATGATTTATAGTGGTTGGGTGGCTGTAGTTAGAGGTGGGCACTTTATACTGAAACTAGTTATGTGGTTATGTTAAGGGTGAGGATTACGGTTAAATGAAATATTTTTATATAATTACAGTGACTTTACTCTACATAAGTTAGTTACAAAATACTACACGGTTGTACTACATATTTTAGATAGGAGGGGAGCGGCTGTTTAAATATTTACGTTGTTCTACTCTATGATGGGTGACCCTTTGGACACCTTAGACCTCACCATTAGCATGATGCTGGAGGCTGATGATGATTGTGTCGGCTGTCGACGGATGGCGGCTGGAATGCTTGAAGGAGACAAACCCCGATTCCCCCAATACATTGCATTATATTGTCACACTTCAGTGCAGTTGGGGAGAATCGCTGAGGTCGTCGTATTGTGCAACCACTGACCTGATTGCACTGCCGTCGACGTTAGCCCGTCCTCCAGGCGAGGTTCTTGCTAATCATAACAATGTGTACCGAGTTTGGAAAATTTGGGGGAAAATATTCTTAGATATGACATGTAATGATGAAAATATTATAATGATGCCATTTTGAAACTATGTAAACGGCAGGAACTCAATTAATAAAAGCCAAGTCATACTGCTAGGTTCCTAACATTTGATGAAATTATAAAATATGGTTCGTTAGATATCTCGTGTGACAAAAAAAAAAAAAAGCTGAAATGTTCACAATATTGGAAATATGAAATTGATATTTTTTTATCTCGTGTAAACTTGAGGCATCTTTCCTAACCAAACACAACGTTTGTGAAAGTAATTTTTTTACACCACGAAGCTGTATTCTCAGTGGCGGGAAATGTGTTATTTTTTAAATTGTGACGACACTAATCACCTTTGGTGTGTACAAATTTCGTTCCACATGGACCATTACTTTACGAAACGAATTCATGTCGTGAAATCATCAACTAGAGGATGTAAACCATGAAAAACAGCATGAACAAATAAGTCACAATAACTTATTTAGTACTATTTGTAAAGCGACTTGTAATTAAATTTAGAAAAAAAATTGTTTCTCAGACTTTCCATTTAACCAAAGTAATTCCTAAGGGTCACCAGTTTCAAAACTATTGTGGTATAAGAAAATGACAAGTCGTTGATAAGTACTACAGGCGCCTCGAGTCTGACGAAACTCGTATACGTGATTCCTTTATATAACGATCTCGAGATAAAGACATTTTTAAATTGCCACCATTTCGATAACATGAATACAGCATTAATATAACACAAAAACGTCTAATCACTTTATTAATTTATGTGCGTATAATTAACTAAAATAATTCTAAAAATTATTCTGCCCTTATTCTGTGTTGCTAATAGGGGTTAAAATTCCCCACATTGTAAAAATATGATCATCGCATGACTACAAAACATAAAAGCCATGTCCGTTTACTACAAACTAAACGTGTGCATGTTTGAATTAATTTTGAGAAATAGTTCTGTGGAATTCTCTATAATTAAAAAATGTTCAAATTACCATAATTTTGGAAATATTAACACGACGTGAAAAAAATACATAAAACTCAAGTCCACTTTTTAGTACTGAACGTACCGCGTGTGAAAGATTTCTAGTATATGGTTCATAGGAAATTTCCAAGACTGTGAAATATGATTATGGCTTAAACTAATTACACAAACGTTACGTCAGATTACCGAGTAGGTACTTAACGTGTACCAAGTTTCTGAAATTCCGGAGAAAAAAATAGTTCCACTATATATTTATACTACATATATGTGTGTACCGAGATTCATTAAGTTATTTTTAAAACTGGTTCCTAAAATGTATCTTGGGATCAAAAAACTGTTTAAATTACCACTACTTTGAAAATACGAAAACATAACGCACAACAAATTAAACTATCTTACGAAGTACTACGTGTACACCGAGTTTTGTGAAATTCTGATGTATGGTTCTTTATACAGGATGAGTCAGGTAGGAGCGTGTACATTTCGAATAATGACAGCTCACAAAACCATGCTAACTATAGCAATTTTCGACAATACGATATTTTTTAATAGTCCTCCGCGCCTGTTTAATATTCTGTAGTACAACATGAATTACAGTGAAGTGTACCGAAGTTGGAAGCAGGAGAAAAATGTCTTGCCCCATTTGAGCAATGATGGGCCAGTTATATGACCAAACTTAATGACTGAGAACGAAGGAAAGTCATTTATTAGATACTGCACGAAGTTTAGTTAGGCCTATTTAATATTAAGTAGTTTTTTGACATTTTAATTTTAATGTTATATGCAAGTCTATTTTCGCGGTAGGATTAGCATGGTTCTTTTGTGAGATGTCATCACTCGAAATGAACTCGATCCTTCCTGACTCAACCTGTATATCTTATATGTTCACAAAATTTCAAATGGCTAGCATTGGGAAAATATGAGCACAGCATGAGCAACATACGTAAAATTAGTCACTCTATTAAGTAAGATAATGTGCAACTGTTTCATTAACTTGTAACACATGGCTCTTAAGATATCGTGTGTATAAAAAAATACAGATAGCAGCATTAATAAAACTATGAACACGGCGTGAACAAATATAATGAAAGTCAAGTCACGTTACCAAGTACCATACGTCATCCAAGTTTGATGAAGTTATAATAAGTGTTTGATATCTCGTGTGTAATTTCTTTCTAAAATACACCATTTTTAAAAAACGAACACACAATGAGCAATTCACATAAAAGTATCATCTTACCAAGTAGCTTACTATATGTGTACACAGTTTGATAAAAACTTAGAATTATTTCATCAGCTATATTGTGTGTTGAAAAAATGTTCATATGACCGTCAATGTGGAAATATAAATGTCTTGAGCACACAAAGTCAAGTCACCTGACGACCTCATGTGTGTGGACCATGTGTGACGAAATTCTTCTAAATATTTCGTCAACTACGTCAAAACAGCAGAAAAATATAAAATCGGCCACCCTTTTGAAAATTCGAGAAGTACAGATTCAAGTCAACTTAACGTACTTAGTAACATATGTGAACTGTGTCTGACGTAATTCTGAAAAATAGTTCCGCGGATATCCTGTGTGTTCTAAAAAATTTATTAATGGTCGCTATTTAGAAGAACAAAGCACATAAATGTCAAGTAAGGTCACAAAGAACTATATTGTGTATCAGTTTTGGTGAAATGCTGTTCATGTGTTCAGACGTTTTTTAGTAACGCACACGCACGCACACACACACACACACACACACACTCACCTTATACATTATACCCACTCACAGACACACAATGACACACACACAGGTACACTGACAAACAGATGTTCTAATTATGCCAACGTTTTCCTAAAAAGTCATGATAATCACAATTGAGGGCGTTGTTTACCTTCCAGCTCTTATTTTTATGTTGATGTGCAGTTCTGATTTATTACTAAACGTCCTATTGAGTACGACTTTAACAAAGTAGAACTCGTATTTTGCTGCAATATCAAAACATCTAAAATAATAAAACTTTGTTAGTAATATTTCTGCGTCAATGGCTATTCAAAGACATGTGTATGATTTCTCCATGAAAAGGCATTTTGTATATATATATATATATATATATATATATATATATATATATATATATATATATATATATATATATATGTATATGTGTGTGTGTATATATATGTATATATATGTATATATATACAACACACACATAAATATATATTTACTAAATACGTGCCAAATTTTTGTTTAATTTTCATTAAGTTTTAACTGACTAAATTTGATGATTATGTCTTTGAAATTTGGGAACAATAATTTGCTGTCAGCATTGTTTCAGTTCAATAGGCTGTTCAGTTTTTCTTTGAATGGCTACACAAAAATGTCAAAATCGTGAATTTGATTGCTAATTGCACAAACATGTGCAACCGAAAATAATTACTTAATGAGAATTATACTCTTTATGGCGTTTATTCTGTGATTATAATTCCACAAGAGTTTAACATAAATATAATGAGTTGTAAGGTAACGATCGTCCTAAACAGTTGCCTTATTCTTGTTTGATGGTGATGTTGTCACACTACCTAGCAGTTGCACACAATCAGAGCCATGCTACCTGAAGTATCTCGCCGAATTCTTTCAACTCACCGCCACCTACGGCAAGGTGAGGTACGGCAACCTCGGGCGTTAGACGGTCGACAGTTCGCATTCCACGTCGAACAGATTCTGCCCATCCGCCAACCGCAAACTTTAATTAAACTCAATTCCATAGCCTGACTTTTCCTTTCGCTCTCTTTCCTTACTTTTCATCTGGAGGTCGGATAAATGTATCCAGAGCCTTTCTTCTCTGAGTTTCAGTGGGACATGAAAAAAGAAAGAACACCAGCAATAATGATTAAAGTTGGGTAATTCACCGGGAAAAGTTCCATCATGTAGACGTGCCTTCGTTTTCATGTGCCTCGACTGCAAAGACCATTGTGCTCAAGCAGTACGGGCGGGTACTGGTACATTAAACACAATTACACGTGTTATACCGTGTAAATGTTCACGTGTATCTGTGACGAATGACCAGGGAACATATACACGACGCAGTCAGGAATGTAATGTCAATATCGTTGTTGCAGCGTGTTTTCATGGTGAATCCGAATATGGTAGGTCGATTAAACAGATCACGTCGTTTAGAATACTTAGAGACGAAGAATAAATGCTTGTCAACTTTACGTCCGCTTTGAAAGCAAATTTTCCAGACAGTTAACATAATTCAAAACTATTTTCTAATAATTGTGTTCTTAGTCACCTTATGTATGTTGTTACAAAATTTGTTATAATCTGCTAAGATTTTCAAAGCAAAAGTTAACATTTGACTAATTAATTTTACTATTAAGAAGAATAAATTCGTTGTGAAAGAACTTACACAATTTGCATAATGAAAACCAAGAAATAAAAAAATATATAACTGTGCGGAAACACTTGTGCTATTGTAATATAGCAAGTCGACAATAATAAATTGCATATGTATTTTACGTTGTGATGAAATATTGAAAATTATTCGGAGACATCGTCACAGGATCCAAAATGTAAGAGTTCCACATCAGCGTTTCGTATTTTGTATTAATACCATGCAGTTCTCCTATAGGCTAAACTGTATTGTCATGTAGGTTGAAGCGTCATTTTGGAAACCAGTCATTATAGTCCTTAACCAAGTATGCAAGAGTGGTGTAAATAAACACACGTGTCCAGCACACGTACAAATAATACGTACTGTCCGGGTGTCAGCTAAAAGTCCCTGCCATACATTCATGCATTCTTCTTCCTAATCGACCTGAACACTACAGCGCCATTGTAGCAAACTCGTCCGAGCTAAAGACGTTACTGCAGTCAGTAGGTGTGTCAACATGGTTCCGACATGGCTGTAACGTCAATAAAAGTGCGACCAAAAAAGTAGTATACTCGCAGAGTATTCAGAGCTGGCTTTTGATTTTTTATAAGTTACGAGATCAATGTAGAAGCTGAGAGTTTATGAGAGTGACTGAGTAGATAGCTCGAATCTGTAATCAGCAAACATGTGTACACTTAGGTTTCTTTCAACTGTCGGGATATGCCGTAGGTCCAGCTAGGTTTTCTGACGAGAGCTGGGTCACAATCACTTTCCCGCTCCTGGGAATTACTCGGGAGAATTGGTTTACATTCGGCGACTTAGGCAGCGCCAGGCATATTCAATGTAATTATAGTTTCCTTACCTTGCAAAACCATCCTTAAATTCAGCGAACAGTATTTTTAGACATTTCACTGGGCTTTAGGAAATAGAAAAATGTAAATGGAATTAATTCTTCGTACGTCACAAATCGTTCAATGACTTGCTACAAAATATATACAGTGCATTTGAATATTCAAATTAATTTATTTGCCTTCGTACTCACACAACATATGTGTCGGTGTTGTCAAATTATATTTACATAATTACAATTACAAGGAAACAAATACATGATCAAGTAATAATAGTTCAGTAAGTTAACATACAAAATATTACTATATTATTATGCTGTTCAAGCATTTATAAATAAATTAATAACATTCTTCAACATGGTAAAGGACCTTTTCTATGAGACTCTTTTTAAATGCAATTTAAAACAAGATAATTTTTCATTTTTAAGTACATACTGTAATTGTGGGGAAAGTGTGTTGACGAGTTTAACTGCTGCCAAATAAGGACTGTAAATTTATTTGTTCTGTGAAATATGTACTCTATATGTGTGTATGTAACACAATAGTGAGGGAAACTATACCACTTAACGAGAAGCTTGCCGTAACTCTCAGGTAAGCTTATACATTTATTAAAATTCAAATACAATTAGTTTTAAGTGCACATTCTGCTCATTACCTAAACTGGGTACCACACATTTGACATAATGTTTAAAGTGCTACGTTATATTATTAACATGGTTATATACCTACTCACATACATTTTAGTGTCTGTTTTTTTTAAGGGGCAACTTGACGATCGATAAATTTGTAAATATTCACTTCAATGATAGTGCTTCATTTTGAAGCGCACTTCAATATGCTTAAATGAAACGTTTCAATATCATCACCAATATTTATTCTAGCAAAATAATTCATGCTGCCTGTTCGAAGCTGTTTCAATGGTATTTTAGTTTTGAATGTCGAAATGTTTTCCAGTTAGGATTGTTATTTTTTTTTTTTTAGCATCTACTCTTACTCTTTGCAAACAAAAAAAAATCAAAGAAAAATTAAAATATACGTTTGTCTAAAGAGTGGTACATGCTGAGAAGTCGTTTTACACACGAATATTTGCTGAATTTTTGTTTTACAGAACAGGACAACTTCAAACATTTTCTTAGAATGGACGAATAAGTCTTAAAATTTACTGCAGCAAGTTAGACTCTGCGTCCAGAAAAGTCACTGTTATGCGCTAAGCTATTTCTGCTAGCCAAAGACTTTATTTAACATTGAGATATCTGGAATGCATTTGGAACTCATGACGTTTATGTGAGCATTCGCCTCTCAGACATTTGGAAAACATCATTATAGAAACTTGCGAAGCAATAACACAAGCACTGAGATGCAATATTCAGCTATGTATTTATTTTTCATTAAACTTCTAGACAATAAGCAATATGTAGGAAATAAAGTTAAAAATATGAAAAGTACAAGTACAAGCAAACTTCAAAGTTTGTAAGCAGTTTCACATTTGACTAACAGAGACGTAAACAGGATTACAAAGTATTTATTTGACAAAATAAGTTATTGTAAAATTATTAGATAATTAGCTTAAAGTAGTATATAATAGTTCCTGATGGCACAAGAGGTGTGAGATGCCACGCCCGAGTAAGGCGCCACCCACCATATCGTGACACCACAGCTTCAGCCGCCATGTAGGATGACCTTGACCTTTGACATTGACTTTGCAAGGTCAAATTTCCAATATTTTCCAAAAATTTCGAAACAACTGCAAAATTTCTGAAAAAATAAATCGAAAAACCAGAAAAGTTTCATGACTCAGTGTCGGTGACTGTGTGCGACCATAGTAGGCTTGCTGAATCTGAGCACACATTTGGTATGCGAGCAGGAATCTTCCATTTTCAATGTTAGTGTTTATGCCAACATTTGGATAACTTCCACTGTTAAAAAATATTCTCACATTTTGTATCTGGCAATCATCGAACTGAGAGCAGCTCACTCCAGAACTAAGCTGCCTCCCTGTCTGGAGACCGATTATGATGTACTTCTGTTTAGCTATACCAAAGCTGGACTTAACCACCCAGTTGATGTGTTGGCTTGCTGGAAGGCTCGGGAAAGCCTCGAGGCTCCATGATCGGAATGAGAAATCCATATTTTTACTATCTTCACCATTCTTTAGCATTTTGACATACTCGGCAAATAACTTTATAGTCTTCTACGAGTCTCCAACCAGCCATTCTCGCTGTAGAGATTTCATTTTACATAAGCGAAAGGTAGTTTTCATTGAAATTGTTATGTCTACATCCTTTGTCTGGTCTATCTCTACTCCATTAAGCAGGTAAGTGATACGTTCAATAAGGTGAAGTAAACCATTGCTTGATATTTTCGTTGATGCTTGAACATTTACATCTGCTCTTTTTTAAGTCAGTCTCATCATCAGAATGGACTAACATGTTATAGTATGAATATATTGGCGTTTACAGCGATTCGAACTTCTGATGGTAGAGTGTATGGTCTAATCAGGAAAGGTTGGTATGAATTAAACTCCATTTTTGTTATAGCCTCTTCAAAAACCGCCAGTTCGTCTATGTTTATATAATCGCCCATGCTGAATGACATGTGATTCAAGACTACGACGAAATTGCTCTCTACCAGGTGTTAGCTGATTGATTACATACCATGTACTGAATGCTTGTCTCCTTTTAAACTGTATTTTATTGTTTTTATAGGGATAACTCTTATTCCCAACATTTTAAGTGTAGTATCAAAGTGATTTCTTCATTTAGAAAGTTCACTAATTCTCCATTCTGGTCCACAATCGAAACAATAACTTCATGTGCCTTCTTTGCGATGACTGGAATGTAAATGATGCTTTGAGATACTTCGACGTTTAAATCCTGGAGGAACCATATAAGGTATTGTGAGGTTTTTCGTTGAGATATGTACCACTGGCCAAATTACAATGTATCCACATACCATTAACTGGCAATATGTTCACTTGTAGTGATGATCCGTAGATTTTCCAAGCATTGTAGACATTTTGTTCAAATTTCAGCATTGGTTCAATCGTATTAGGTTATGTAAAATTCATACATTCAATGCTCCTTATTATGATCTTCAATGTGTTGGGTTTACCTTATGGTTAAAACTAGATTCCAGGAGGCAGTACTTATTCGATGTATCTTGCAATTTAGTAAATTTTGTATGACCCAATATATAGCAATACCTCTACTACGCTCTTGTAATGTCTCGTGAGATATAATGTACAGTTTATTTTGCCGGTTTAGTATTGCATTCTATGCTTGAAAATCAATTAGTCCGGTACATCATCCTCCCTCCAGTTCCAACGAATTAAAATGCACGCACGCAGCTACAAGCTACGGCCTGTCAATGTAAGTTTTATAGACACGACTGATGTTTTCCATCTCGTGCTTAATACTTTTATTTTCTCGGCTGAATAAGAACAGAATACAGAAATGACCAAAGTTCCGTGTTTGGAAAATGCTCTGTTTCAAAGTTGTCAGTATATTGTTTCTGAGATAATTGCGAAGTTCATGTGGAGATCGCAAATTTTCAAAACTCTCATAATATTCAGCTCTTCTCCCACACTTTTTGTAAGGTACCCAGTGTGTTTCAAGGCCTTCCGTAGTATGCAGGTTAATAATAGCACATTCACTTTGTTAAGGTTTTATGAGAGTTTATTTTGCATATACACACCCCTGAAGTTTGGTATTTTAGTCTGTGTGCATAAAATTTTATGTCAAAGTTCGTAAGTGTTCGTCTAGGCAGGAACCTCAAAGTAATTTCCCCATGAAACGGCTTTACTCTTTCTCCCCCTATCCCATTGCTAAGGTTTTATGTTAGCATTGTGATGCTGTGCCTCTGACAACTGTTTTAGTTCATTTGATGTGTTGTTGACTGTATATACTATGCCACTTGTAGCTCCAGTCTGACCACCAAGAGCCCCCAGGGTAAGTTGGAAGATAGGTAGGAACCCACCAGTTACTTTGTTTTTGTTCTTGCTCAAATGTTTTAGTTTCAGACATATTGTAGGAGTATTACCAGATTAGAGTTTTTTCTTATCCTTACTTATTTTTTACTCTTCACTGAAACCCTGAACCCTAGGGTTTGATACAAATGAAAATGGTAAACAAGTTTATTGCAGATGCAAGGGTAGCTATAGGAGTGCTAGAACTAAATTTCGTTTATTAATGTGGGCAATACTTTCTCAGTTTTTTAATATAAATAATGCATTAACTGAATACAAAGAGTAATATAGAATCTTCAATACCAAAGTGACTAGATAGAAACATTTTTAGGTACAACAAATGCCAACAAGACAAAAAAAAAAACAAACGTGTTACAACAAAGTATATAAATATGGTAATCTGTACATTATTGCAATAGCAACCCAAGTAAAACTGAGTATAATCGAGATCTGATTTAACCTTTCCCAGATATCGTTCTCAAATAAATATTGACTTAAAATAAGTTCCCTATCGAAATCTACAAATCAATTCTCAAGCAACAAGGAAAAATATAACAATCTGTTACTAGCCCGAAAAAAAATACGAAGAGAAAACATACCCAACATGGGTATAATCCTTAAAACAGGCTGCATACAAACATACCCCCGAAAGATACGCAAACCAAACCATACACCGGGAAATGTGGCGAACAACTATAATTTACGGCCCCACGAACACGAGACAAATACCCTTAATTTTGTGTGACCTCACATTCAACCATAAACCCCCTTACATATAACATAGAACCTTCGTCGGGCATAGTAACAGTCGACTCCAATTTTAATGTAATACATAACTTAGACCATCCTAACTCCCATCCTAACGCCCGGCCATCCCTGTGCCTGACACCAGTATCTAAACCAGCTCTGCCACCAACCACGAGTTTCCTAACAAATGGTGAAGCATCTCGAGAAGGTCATAGAAATCGCAGCGCCAAGGCGGACATGCGGTGACACCATGAAACACAATCGCAATTGGCAATCCTGGAGATCATAGCTCCCGCCCTGCTGACGTCAAAGGGACTCGCCAAATCAGCAGACAGGCAGCGTTCAAAAAAATTTCGGATTTCGGTAGTCTTCGGCAAGCTCCGACACGGGGTTCATACAGGCCACACCATGCCAATGAACGCCGGGCGCACCGACGTCATCACAGTCAAACAGAGTTAGCGAAGGCGTGGAGCATAGCAGCAAGCACGCCCCGCGTCATTTGCTGCACAAAGTATTGAAGCTACGATTTGAAAATAGGGGCCGCCATGCTGACATAGCCATCGTTCTTCGCTGGAATCTTCGCCGTGCCTCAGCCACGCATGCAACAGCAAGGTAGGAATAAATCCAAGCATACAAATTCCCCCTCAGGTGATGCATAACGTTGGAAACAGGCGTAAATATTAACATAAATTGCAGAAATTAATGCAGGTATAAAACTGGCAGTTTTACGTAGGTTGACTTGATGAGACACTCGTCTCATCACCCGCAACTTTTTCGGGCTTTGCATCTTTCTTTTCTTTGGTTAACGTAAAGTTTAACTGGGAGACTATTGATAAGTGTGTCTATGATGCCTTGGCCAACATAGATGTTACTTCTTCGAGACATAACACAAAACTGAGCAATAAATTACAAATACTCTTATACATTTCATTTTCATTACAACGGAGATCGTCAAACAGAAAGTTACTCTTCCTGTACATGTAACAGAAGCTGATGAAGTGTCTGCTCGTGAATCACGTCATGGTGCCCTGTTGCCTAACATCATTAGCTGTATTATTGTGGGTCCTTTGGGAGCAGGGAAGAAATATGTACTTCTTACTTTACTCGAATAATGGAATGAACTTCGACTTGAATATGTTTACCCACACTCTAAATCGCTACAACAACTGAAGTACCAAACACTGGTTCGTGTTCCACAGGCTGTAGAAGGCATTGGTTATTTTCCATGTAGTAACAACAAACAAGTTGTGCCACAGAGCGAAGCTAAGCCGAATTCTGTTTTTGTATTTGACGACATCTCTTGCAAGAAACAGATTTGTATTCAAGAGTACTTTCGTATGGGACAACATGAAGGCGTGGACTGAACGTACTTGTGCCTGACGTATACCCACATAAACAAAAAATTGCTTCGCGGCAATGCATATTTGTTGGCGCGGTTTCGTATGGATGGCCTTAATTTACATTATGTGTATGTCGATTATGTAAACACAAACAATATTTTTGCTGCATTCAAAGATAAATGTTCTTTATGCAGGAAAGGTGAATTTGGAATTCTGATATTGGGCCTGTATGTAATGGAAGGTATCGATGAGGCTTCGATCAGATTATTGCCGAACATCGAAAAGGAGTTACTGCGTATCAAAGTTCTGCAAGAGCAGACTAAAGCAACACACTGTCACAGACGAAGATGGTGATTGTGTGGTAATAAGGAATGTCAGGTCTTGTGAAGCTGGTTGCAGAGTGATACAAAATGTTGGAGAACCCGAATACTCGCAGGATGCATGTATGAAACATTACATTCAAGAATCACAAAGTGAGATATATAAAGCACTTCAGATGTTACTGGAGGAACAAAACAAATTGATTCGAAACTACATTTTACAGTTGGGAGCGAAGATGGAACATGTAAAAATTGAGATAGTTAACAACTTGATGACAATGGAAGAACATTTTAATGGTGTACAAGGACAGATCACTGACCGACTGTGTGTATAGCAACAATGATAAATGTTTTCTGGGTGCCAAGGAAATACAGTTTTTGCCTGGCGATGTATTTTATTTCGAAAATTTTGTAATACATGGGACCCCAGGTCTATATGAACTATTGTTTCGCAAATATACTAAAGTCTACAACACAGCAGATATGCAGGAATTAAAAAACTTGCTCATGCTCACAAATGCGCACTATCATGACGACAGTCCAGGACATGGTGTTTCTAAAGATAAAGATCATGAAAAAATTAGTATCCTCTCAGATCTCTTCAGTGAACTAGCAGAGAATACTGGCGATGGCCTTAAGAAGTTGGAAAACAGCAAGAACTTCAACTATGTATTCTGGGATGATTCAAACGAACTTGTTGACTGGCTGAGGCTTTCGGTTGCTTTGCAAAGAACTGGAAATTATTCACACACTAACGAGATGATTTCCATAATTGAGGAACTTAGGGAAAGTGGTTGCATACTATGAGTCGTCTGGGAATAGCTCGGGAACTGCGTGTAGCTGCTAGATGCAACTACCTTCGTCGCAGTGTAGTAACACTGGGAATAAATGATCTATTCCAGGTTGACCTTGTTCAGAAGATCACGTATAACAGAGTCAGCAAGGAATTCAGATAAGTGCTGACGGCAATTGATATGTATAGCAAATATGCCTGAGCCGCAGTGGCAGCACGTAGGTTATTGCCAGGGAGGGCACAAGTCGCAGAGAACTGTAAATGGTTGTGCGCTAGTTGACACTACCGCCACTGACACACTGGTATGTAGATGCCGTTTATTACTGACTTGTCACAATACAATAAGTAGCCAGTAGATATTTCATGGTCATTGGTATACGTTGGCACGTGCACAGGAGTGTACAGTTCTCGGCAGCTTGTGCCCTCCTTGGTAACAACACTCGAGCCGCCACTGCTGGGCCAGGCCAGTTAAATCGAAGAATGCAAATGAATTCATGAAGAGTATGGAAGACATTTTGCACAAAGATCGTGTTCCAGCCAACCTACAAACAGACCTCAGAAAAGAGTTTTACAATGCTGCATTCAAGCATCTAATGAAGAAGTACTACATATACCATTACTCCATGTACAGCAATCTCAAAGCATCCATTGTTGAGAGGTTTAACACAACTGTACAAGGTAAAATTTGGCGATATTTCACAGATAATAGTACACACAAATTGCTCAAATTTTTTCTAATCTAGTTTGTGCATGTAATGTAACTGTTCACTCTACCACACAATGAAGCCGGAAGATGTTAAGAACAAAATTTTGCTTCATACTATTTTTTTCTAAATAGGAAGAAGGCCCTCCAATAGCCTAAAGCTAAAGTTGACGACCCAGTGAGAATCTCCAAACAAAAGGGTGTGTTCGGAAAAGGATTCGCTGCAAATTAGAGCCCAGAACTACTCCGCATGACACATGTATGTGAATAGGAACCAAGAACATACTATCTTGAAGATTTTGACAAAGTACCTATTCGTGGCGGATTCTACACAGAAGAAATCCAGCCTACCAGGTTTCCCAATATTTATATGGCAGAGAAAGTTCTAAGGCGAAGAAATTGTCATATGTCAAGTGGTGGGGTTTCCCAGATCTCAACAATTCATGGGTTACAGATGCAGAAATCGAGAAATTACATAAAAAACATTGAATATATTCTTCCACTCTAGATGTTGGGATACAATCGACACTCCTTATAGCGAACCATTTGCTGGTTTACTTGGCCACTTATGCTACGAGGACGAGCCTTTCGCCTATGATCGCAAATACTTCGGCCATGTTGATGAACTGTTCTCCCATGTTTGTCCACACTTCAGCCACAACGACGAGTTCGTCCATGTTCGCCACCACTTCGGCTATGCCTGGGTCATCATCGAGGATACTGGCAACATCTGTAGCTGTGTGGCAGGTGGCACTCGTGCTACGAGGACTATGTTCAAGAATGCAATGCGAGGATATGAAGCTTAAAAGTGTACAATTGCTTCGTTTTTGTCGTAAATAAACACTGTTACATATCTGAATTTCAGTGTTATAGATGATAGATTGCACGTTTTCCAGAAAATTTCTATGTGTTTTATGTAGATAACGTATTTGTAAATGAAATTAATTTTTTTAGAAATGTGTGTTTATTGCCCTATTAGTTGGATGAGTATTATCATTTAAAACATAAGTTCTGCAAAAATACATTTTACACTGGATGTGCAGAAATATAGTGACATGATAGAAAATAAACTTGCACAGCTGATGGTCTTGGAATATGATAGTGCATAGTTAAGTAGAATAAAATCCATATCCATGCATGTGTAATACTGAAGGTAGGGGAGTGTGTTTAGTTATGGCATGCTCTGACGTGAGTGTCGGTGAGTGAAGGTTGAGATGTAGATGTGGAGATGGGGAGATAGTGATCGCTGGTGATGAAGGGGAGGGGCAGGTGTGGGGGATGGGGTAGGGAGTGGTGTGTGTGGGGGAAGGGGTGGTGTGTGGATGAAGTGAGGGGGTGGGAGGCTTTTGTATACAGAGGTGGGGGAGTCAATGTGTTGTTGAAGCTTGTCCAGGCAAGATGTGTCGGTAATTTTTTTAATTAAGTAATTGTATATCAAAAGTGTTTTATTATGTGTTTTAATACAAAAAAAATTATCAAATATGCGCGGGGATCAGATGGACTGCAAAATTGAAAAATTGGTGTAAGACTCGGAAGATAGCCCAAGATGGATGCAAGAAACATGGCGGTAATGTAAAAATTAATGTTTTTCTTATTCATTAAAAAATTTTGGAAAAGTTTTAAGTTTTGGTTTTTTCTCGAAATTTTGGGAAATTTTGAAAATTTGACTTTCGGTGACCTAGAGAAAAAGGTCAAGTTCAAAGGTCAAGGCCATCCAACATGGCGGTCGGGGCCGTGACATGACAACGTGGTGAATGGTGCCTCACCGGGGCATGGCACCTCACACAGATTCTTGGACCATAAGGAACCATTATACTATTGCTTCAAATGAAGTAACTTAGAAAACAATTTTTCTGTATTTTCCACATTAGCAACCTCCACATGCTCCAGACGGTTGGTAGTTGAAGGGTTTTCTGGAATTGTTTGAAGTATGTGTTGAAGATTAAGAGTTCGCGTAATCAAGTAATGTTGTGTGATTCATACTGTTATGGAATCTGTTGGGCAATGGAGCAGACCCATAGCTTGAGAAAGGGTGCAGTGACTAGGAGTTAGGTGCTTGTGGCATGAGACATATTTGTGGCGAAGGTGACACGGACGGTGTAGGTGGAATCATGGATTGCGATGGCGTTAAAAACCACACGTCATCCCTTCTTGATGTTCCCAAGTCTGCTTCAAACGAGGTGACATTAATATTTTTTCTGCAAAACGTCTCTGGTATGAAGCCATTCTGCTTAATTTTACAGTCCATCCACTAGCTACTACTTACAATTGAAGAGTGTAATTCCAAAACTAGCTAAGTCCATTTATGGCGAAAATGAGTTTATTGTAGAACGAAAAAGTTCAAGTGTTTTTAAGTCTTTTAAAATAGTAATCGTCATAAAAAGTAACGTATTCCTTGTGTTAAGGGCACAGAACTCGCATGTATTTATCAAAACCTGCTAAGTTCATGGCACAGTCCTCCTGAAAACTCGCTCAGTTCACACACATACACTTTGGCACGTGATGCTGGCAACCGTGCATATAATACCATTATGAGCAATTAGACGTACATTCCAATTATGTAATTTATTGCTTATCAGAAACGATTGAAGTCTACAAAAAATTACAGTGTTAAAAAATTACTATCAGTCTTCATAAGTAATATGTGTTAAAATATGTGTAATGTTTGTTATTAAACACTGCCTTTTAAAAAATGCTAAATACGTTTGATATATTTATCTAATTCACTGCACATGTTGTTTTACAAAATAAAACTATTATTTAAGGCCCGTAATTATAAACGTCTTTCGAAGTACAACCAATCTCCCTCCACCCTAATCTGGAGTTTTGCACATTATAGACCCACTTTCAGAGAGCGGCGGGTAGCCGGCGAACAACCATTCGCCACCAAGTTTCCACTTTTTGGGAGATTGCAGGTGAATTACGGCCAGACCTCATTCGGCGAATCACCAGCTGTTCTGTAGAGACCAGTTATGAAAAATGGCGAGGAATTTTAAAGAATTCATGCGGCACATGAATGAAGTTGTCAACTATTGTGAATAAATAGATAACCAAAGACATGCGCGACTACCCAAAATATATATTAGGGACATGGAAGATCCCTTTTCAACTGCAGTTCATCTCTGCGCGATACATCGCAAGCATTACATTCTGCAGTGATTTTCTTCCACATTTCCTTTTGTTGTAGTTGGACACGGAGTCAGTTTTCTTATTTGTAGTTATGTTTTTGTAATTTTTTATCAGGTAAAAAAAAATTGCTTTTTCTTTAGGAGTGTATCGCACTGTCGAATTTTTACCTTCCATAGTCAAACTTTTCCGCGGCTTCCTTCAATCACTTCGAATATCTCACGTGTGTCCCACTACAAAGACAACAAAATTGTTTACAGACAAGGAAAACAAAATCGAAACGATTTTATTTTTAAAGAAAGGTGTGTTCATAACAGTGGTCTTTGAGCACTTGAGTCTATGTTCGCTGCTAAAATTGAGGCTGTGTTGCCACATTTTATGAAGGAGAACCATCCAACTCCCTTTCAGCCGGCGATCTCCTGGCGATCCATCGGCAGACAACTATAGTGTAGGAAGGGTGGAAGACCGCCAGCGAACTGCTGCGCGAATAAAGACCAGGGACTTGCCAGCAAGCCTTCGGAGGACGTTTATAACTACGGCCCTAAGTGTCGTGAGCACTTCGTATATGTGTCATGGATGCCTCTTATCTTGGAACGCACCCACCTCTTTATTGTGCTCGTTGTTTTCATATTTTTACTTATTTACTCTTTGGTGCTGTGGCCCGAGGTGCTATTCACATTGTTTGGAACACGGCCTGGAAACTCACCTGGAAACTTGACCCCCTTGTTGTTTGGCTGCAGTTCACCAAGTTACCGAGAATATTGTGTTTTATTGGCGATGATGTTACGGCGGTCGGACTAAAACTTTGTTAACTTCTTTCCCACTAAGATAAACAATTTATCAAAACGTATTTTTTATCAATTTATGAAATACTTCCTTCGCTCAGAAATTTAAGAAAAGGCTCCAGCAATCTTTATTTACTTTATAAATTTAACAATGGAAATAAGTGGGCGGAGTGTGAGTCCGAACGCCCGGATTACAGCGCCAAAAAGTAGAACATTCTCGGTAATTTGACGAACTACAGCCAAACAACAAAGTGGTCAAGCAAAATACATTGGTAGATAGGCGAGTGTCCAGACCTGTACCTCTACGACCGTGGTTTGGTACCTGTGCAGGCGTGGGAAACTGAAATAGACGAAGTTGGGGGCAGCACCAGCATCTACTTCCCTGCTAATTTTCAAATAATTTTAATATTGTAGGTCGCCATTATTCGTCGAGCAGTTTAAAGGTTATAGGCTGTTATGATTTTGAGGTTATAATGTAGAGTTTTTTTGAAGTGTTCTCACAAAGGTATTTTTGAAAATTTGGATCATTTGTCTTTTAAATCTTAAGTTTAGGTTTGTGTCTTTGTAATGCCTTTTACCTAGATAAATGAATCGTGATCACATACTGAAGTTTTCTGTGTACCAACTTGTATATTAAAGAGCGTAAAACAACATATTGGTTCTCATTTCAGACAGACATTTGACTAATACTTGACTAGAAAGAATCAATTTCAATGACCTTTACTCTATGTAAGGTATTATAATGCAGTGGTTTCACTTCATTATCGTGTTAAGATTTGTGTACAAAACGATTGTTTCCAGCATAACATAAAAATATCTCAATATAAAAATAGACCAAGGTTATCAATTTATTTTACTTCTGCTATTAAAATTATATCTTCTGTGTTATTCCTACAGTAATATCTAATGTCAAAAACTGAGTTCGTACACACCTGGTATAATTATATTTTTGATTTATTTAATAACAGCTAATAAAGCATATGGACAGTTATTAAACTAAATATATATATATATAAATAAATAAATAAATAAATATATATATATATATATATTCAGGATACATATAACTACATTATCAGACTTTATAGGTTGTAACCCCATTATCAGACGTTTTCAGGTTACAATATTTGTATGATAAGCAAAGTCGATAGAAATAACATTCAAATTATCAAACATAAAATCGATTGTTTTACGTACTCGACACAAACTGATCGAAATGGCAATCATTATATTTATATGTAGCAAACTAATCGAAATGGCAATCATTATATTTATATGTAGCCATAAGATATTCAAAATGCCCTAGTTTATGAAGTTAGTTGGCACCCGCTTGGTAGGGGGCGCTGGGAACAGTGCCCAACAGTCTAGCATGAGAGTTTCCGTTCTATAATCCTCTTTGTTTAATGAACCTGTGCAATAACGGATTAAATTTATCACGGTAAGTATTACTCATTAACATCATAATGTGTATGTATGTACTTAAGGTAAGTATTAATGTAAATAATGATTTTAATAAAAATTTAGCGCATTGGTTGAAGGTCATGTTTCTTTAATGGTTTTGTATCTTATCATGGCTGTAAACTTTCACATCAGTAAAATTACGTTTAAAATAATAAGACATATAATAAAAAAAATGTACGCGTGTTAATGCAAAATAACCGTTATAAAATATAGAAACAAAATTTTTCTTATGATTTCAGATAGCAATGGATGAAGTGTATAGTATTCCAGTAGAGACTAGAAGCAGAGGGAGGAAAAGGACGCGCTCAGACAAACCACCTTGTAAATCCAGATCAGCAAAATACACATATGAAGGGAAACATCCTAGTGTTACCTGTAACCACACTAAAGGCAAACAAGGTTGCTATGCTGCAAGTTTATCTGAGGAAGACATACAATATTTCTGTAAGGAGGTGTATCAACATGAATAAAAAACAATGCAGGACCGGTTTTTAATAACACTCATGTGTGTTGGTGATGCTAAGCGAAGCCGCAAAAGGAATGATTCAGTTAGACGCAAGCCTATCCAAGTGAACTACTTTGCTCTAAAAAAAATGGATTGCAAGTGAAAGTGTGTGCATAGAGTTTTCAATCTGTAACACGTACAGTCATGGACACAAAAAATGGGCCAACTCGTGAAGGTGGAAATTTGTCTAAGTCCCGCTTTGGGTAAGTTCGGAAGGCAGGCCTTCACGCATGCGACAGATGAGCGCAAGGCGTCACGCAGCGGCAAGTGAAGGCTAAGGGAAAAAAGGATACAAATCGCAACAAGATTTTGCGGTTAACAAGTTCTTAGCTGCCTTTAGTAGAGAATAACCATGGATGATATTTCATGTTCATAAGTAATTATACATTTAATGGGTGGTAAAAATATTGACGTTGTGCCACAAACATATCAGATTTCGGTGTATTATTAGTCGAAATTATTATCTTGTAGTTTGATTTGTATTAATTCTACAAAATTTTACTTTCACATTCTATTAAAGAGTTAACTGTCCCTCATCTTTATTTTGCAAATAGTGAGTGTTTAAAACAACTAAATGTTTATAAGGCAGCAAAAATACTCGGCAGCAACAATACTGAAATGTTTTGAGAGCAGGGACGTAACGTTTCGGAAATGTGGTACATCTTGTAACACTGAACCCCTGTAATAAAGCGGGGGGGGGGGGGGAGGCTTCGCGGATTCTCCTCCTGGAAAATTTATCAAAATGTAAACTTGCTTGAATAGTGATTTTTTTTATAGAAAAACGTTTTAGCGAAGTTATACAAACAAGGAGACATTTAACAATCCGGGAGCCTAGTCCAAGAAAAAATGTATTCATATTAAAGAAAAACAACACTACACACTGTAATTTTTTAAGCAATCAAACCATAATTTATACGTAACTAAAATGTTATATATTGACAACATACTTGCGACATACAAACTGCTACAACAGCATCGGTGCTGCTTACAATGCAAGCTTCGCGTAATAATCAAGAATCTCTGTAATTGGCTACTAAGACATAAAAATAAAAGTAGGGGAAATAGTTTTTCTTACACAAAATTCCATTAAAAGTGAATTTTAACTGTTTTGAAATCTTCACGCTTACTATGTCCATCACAAAAATACTATATGATATTAATGGTAAAACAATGTGCCTTCAACCTTCAATGAAATAATGTTACAAGGTTAGTTTCGTGGTAATATATATAAATATTTCATATTTTACGAAGGTTATTTAGCTCTTATTATTCAGTGGTACGGTATTACATGTGTTACGTGGGCTATTTTTTGTAATATGGAAATCTTAAAAAATGTTGCTTCCCGGCAAGTCGTTCAGAGTACATATATGTTTTTGAATTTTATTGCAAAAGCGATTCAATTACCTCGCATGTTACTTCCTGGCCCTCCGCACCATGTAATCCACCTTTCGTCTGTGGGTCAGTTAATCACGTGATCTGCAGCCAATCGGCAGCCTCCTAAAATGTTATCCATCCATCAAAACCGTAGTAAACATCAACTTTTAACGACGAAGAAAGCACAGCCTTATTTATATATTCACCTTTGAACACTTAGATGACTGTGAAGTATTTTGAACATTGTTTTAATTTAAATACCGGTGTTTTCTTCGTGATTTAATTGGTTTAAAAATTTTTAGGTATTTTCTATTCAGCCACTTATTGGGACGTAATTTCCTTTTTGTGAGGTGTTTTTCTTGACCAGCAATACCACGTAGGTCTTTAGCGCTGGTGAGGGATGACGTGATGTGAATATGGAGCGGCGCCGGAATGTAGAGCGGGGAAAATGGAAGATGCTCGAGAAAATCCGCCGACCAGCGACATAATACGGCACGATTTTCACATGCGAAAATCCGGGGAACGACACCACCGGGAATCGAACCCGGATCACCTTAGTAGGGAGGCGAATGCTCTAGTTACTTCGTCATCGCGGCCTCCTATATATGATGCAGTCAGCAACATATTATTGAATGTAGTTTTTTTTTTTTTTTTTTTTTAGCGTTGCGATTTTATTTGTTTGAACGAGTTTTAGGCTCGCAAAATACTTTCTAGCTATTCATTTACACATGCTTCGATAGTACAATTTTCGTTATGTCATACAAACGGTATATATTTTACAATTTATTAAATATTTAAAATTATATTTGATGCACATAGTCATTCTCTTGCTGAATTAGAAACTTATTTATTAGCTTTGACAAACCAACGAACGACACGTAAGTAAATTTCATACCTGTATTACATAATATGTGATGCTGACTACAAGAATGCTTTGAAACTCTATAATCATTTCCACATACCTCCATACATTTTTTCTTCTTTTCTTTCGACCCAATGGCGTATCATACATGAAAAAGTGTTTTAATGTTTTCTTGTTAATTTTGTGTAATTTACTTTGACACTTCACACATAATCTTTCTATATAAAATGAAGAGCCCCATTCACACACTCATACACTCGTTAGCTTTGCTTGGTAACGTAACACTCCATACAATTAAGGTCAATCCGTTTTCCTCACAAAGATTAAACACCTGCAAGTTACTGTCCCTCTATTTTCCAGAAATACGAAACAATATTATAATTTTTGTATTCTTGATACCTTGACGTACTATTTAGTACCATGACAATTTTCTCGAATCTGCTGGGATTCGAACCCACATCTTTGAGATTTCTAGGCAGGCATTCTAATCAATTTTCCACAGTGATACGATAGTCGGTGTGCGAATTCCATTCAGTGGTAAGAATCCAACTTTATAACTGACAAATTTTGTTTTTGATTTCCAGATTATACAGAACTTCATCAGTACCATTAAGAGGAAAATATTTTAATGTATAGAAATAAATATATTTAAAGGTGCATACCCGTTGGCCGGGCAGCTAAGATAAATTATAACATATTTCGGCCCTTTACAACACAAAGAACTACACAACGTCCTAGCTGCCGAACAGTATGGTATAGATGAGTCGTTCACCAAACTTGAAAGCGAATTTCAGTATCTTAGCGAAGATGACAGTAGCCGAACTGTCACGGAGAAGACCGAACCATGGAAGGGGACGAATTTTGCGTGATCCTGGTCAATATTGTGGCTAGAGAATTAAAATATTTACATTAAAAGAAATAGCTGCAGGGGTGACTAGTCAGGTTGTTACCAAAAAATCTAATACTTTCAGTACACTTAAAGCACAAATATTTTCTCAAACGTTTATACTCAAACTTTTAAGTTGATAGTAGTTTAATTGTATTAAAGTCAATATAAAAATAAAATTAAGATTAAACATACCTGTTGCTATATTGTATTTATTTATTTGAATTTTGAATTTTACGCATATGCACTAATACGTACGGGAGTACAAATTATATTTTGTAACCCACTATCAAATTTTGGGGAATACATTGTACCCATGTACCCCCTGTTCCTACGCCACTGTTTGAGAGAATTTACACAACAATGGTATGCCGTAGGCTATGTCAAGAAAACCACTAGTTTGCTTAACTAGCTCTTATTGCTCAGTTACCTAGATAGAATTATCGCGTGTTATGACGGAACATACAAATGGTATTTACGTACCAATTACAGCTTCTATCATAAGTTTAAGGACACCACTTAACTTAACTAACAAAACGCTTTGGCCTTATAAGTTATAACTAATCCTACGGGACCTGATTTTTAATGATACATGGATAACTAACTGTTTCAGGGTATGTTCAGCGTTTAATTTGTAAAAAAAAAAAAAAATGAATATCGGACAGTTTGTAAAAGCTATCCTTTTTTCGTTTTTAAATATAACTTACCTATTTTACACGTTAATGTTTTTCCGGAGATGTAAAAAAATAAAACAATGGATGACGTTTACCCTAATTTTTGGGCAGAAACATAACACCTTATGGAATAATTATAACCACGGAATAACTCTCTAGTTTAATTCTACAAAAATAATCTGACATAACTTTAAAAATAATTATATTTGTATACTTATACTAGTTTAATGTTACACTTATATTATAATATTACCTAAAAAACGAAAAAAAGGATAACTTTTAAACAAACTGTCCTATTTTAAATTTTATTTTACAAATTGAACTCTGAACATAGCCTGACGCAGTTATCCACGTATCATTACTAATCAGGTCCCGTAGGATTAATCATAAGGCCGAAACGTTTTGTTACTTAAATATTAATGGTGTCAAACTTTTGGTAGAAGCTGTAGATATTTTAAATATCACGGTACCATAAAATAATATTTCGTCAACGTTATTTTAATTGCTTGCAATACGGAGGTTGAGAAATATTCTCGTTTACGCAATTTGAATACTGAAATTTAAACGTTTGAAATTTCACTCGTTCACTAACACATCGTTGTGTAACGTTATACAGCATTAGTTGACACCTAATATTTAGCAAGTTGTGCGTTCATATATTACAGCTGACAGTTGTCAAATACGGGATTGCATACAGTAACGTAAGAAACAGCAACCTAGAACGTTGTAATAACCATACACTTCATTTTATTGCTTGCACTACGTAATATATGCAAATAATCAATACTTTATCACTTGTCAGTCAGAACTGTCTAACCTACAGAACAAGAAAATGTGAGGAAATCTGATCCTTGCATCACGTTCTTCTGACAGCTGTGCTGTGACAACATTTATTTTACGTGACATGTGGCTGCTTAGTGATCTTAGTGTGTAACAATCGTTGTACGGCCCCATTGACGGAACCACGTGTGGGTTCGTTTCTAACGGAGAGAGCGACAACTGTTTCCTTCAAACGGGATGAAAGTGACCATTTGCGACTACCTGGACCAAATACTCACAATATTTTTCTGGAATCAGGATCAAGTTTGTCGCGTGATGTGAGAAATTTAGTGTATGAAATACTTTGTTCTATGGTTGATTCTGCAGATTTTATTGTAACGAATCACTACAGTGATGGTGTTACACGTTTTGTTCGTGCCAAACGGATGTGAAGAAGTTAGGTTACAATAGAGCAGCTGTGGACTGTCAAAGAGGGTTAGAAGTATCCCGATAAAACCCACTGGGTCTCTCCAATGTTCGGCGAGTGTTTTATATGTAATACGTAAGCAAGTAGTCAGACCATAACGTCACTGCGAATGCCAATTAATTATTACCGTACTGTTAAAATATACATTAGTTTCAGCTCGCAGTATGAGAATGAGAATACGCGTGCATTGAATATTAACATTTGATACAATGTAGGTAACTGTTGTAATCTGGTTATTGGAAAATTTGTGCACTTTCGTAACATCATTCTCGTGTTTTACAATAGGGAAAATTTCTATTTTTTTACCAAATTTTTATTTAAAAGTGCGTTAAATCTCATGAACAACGGTACCATACTTTCTTTGCGTCTGTGTAACTCGAAAAAAAGTTAAATAAAATGAGCAGTCTCTTTTACGCGGTAAAAACGTGAACCGCCATGTTGATATCCCTCTGATGTCACGATGCTGTACATTTTAATGTACGTAACACACGAACGACAGCAACATACGATCAAGTCATGAAATTGTGTTAAATAAAGCCGTTTATGCGGTAAAATCGAGTATGACTCGAGCTCCGAAGTGCATAAAAGTGGATAGTAGTTCGTTTGTGCAGCAATAAAATTCAATTTACTCGGAATAAAATCTTAACTTGAGCACCGTCGGATAAATCAAGGCGTACTGCATGGTTTAAGCTTCAAGAAGAGACCTAATAGTGTGCTACTAACGACAAAAATACAGTTTACGTATGTAATGCTGTATTTTGTACAACATGGCACGGTTAGCATAAAATAAATAAGTAATTTTAAGTTAAAAACTGCAGTCAATAGCTTGCAGTTTGCGACGAAATCCCTACAGCTATAGTGTTTTGGCTGTTCCACTGGCTGCGGCAAAGTCATTAGCCAATAGGCGAGTTCAAAGCACCCGTGATTGCCCGATAATTCGAGGGGTGGGCGGGGTCTTGCGAAACTTGCCCCGAGATGGCAGCACATATCTCAATGTCGTTCACGAGAAAAGTAAAAATTACTGAGAGAAAAAAGTTTTTGTAATAAAATAATTAATCTGCCATATTATTTTCCCGACTCGCGCAACCAGAATGTTCGATCATAGTCTGTGACAGGTTTGGTTAGACACATTCAAAATATTACCTCGATGGGATCACTTTTTGTACTCATGTGAACTTCGTTCGGTTGACCTTTCAAACCTAAACTTAGAATTATATACTGAATCTGAAACATTAAAATGAATTCGTAGTAAGTTACAATCGCTCTGGAATTAAAAATAAATGTATATAAACTGAAACCTATAACTAAAACGTCGCAATGTGTGAGAGCTACTAAGACATTGCTGTCTTCACTCTTACACAAGTCCAGTGTAAGACAAGGCGACATCGCCTTAACTGCGCCATTAATAAAGTCGTATTATTATTATTATTATTATTATTAATCATCGTTGTTGACTACCGAATCTACAACCACGCATGCCCAAACAACCACCGAATTCATCGAATGAACTTTTGCGTCATCGGGTTCGCTAAATTTTATCAGTTTTTAAGTAGGTGAAAAATTCCAATACACACAATAGTGCCTGGCGTGCGGTGGCTAACCAAAACATGTAAGACTACGTCATAAATCTGTTAGCCAATAAGAACGCGTTTTCAATGTTTGTGGCAGCGTTTAAAAATATGGCATTTTTAAAGCTGAATAATTCGTAAAAATATTACCATGTTCACGGAGCTATTGCTTTGCGTGGCTGCATTTAGCGTCGAAATAATTCGGAAAAATCAGGTAAACATTAAAATTTTTTTCTACGAACTTTCACTATTATGTTTTCTATCTTCATGTTTGAATAATAATATAAATGGACATGTCACTTTTGCATTTACTACATTATTTGTGAACCGCACTGGTTCAGCCAATATACAGTGTCTGGTCGCTTGAGGAAGTTGTGAACGGGCGATGCTCCAATCCTACAACACAACCTGTGCCCAGCGCAGTTCCAGCGCACCGCTATTCGTTGTTCTGCAGGTTGCCTATATGCCAGGCTCCCGCTTGCACACAGCCGATGATTGCCGATGTGGACTTTGATTATTTCAGTTGCCAACTTTTTGTGTCCATGACTGTACATTTCGGGACAGACTAGCAAGACGTGCAAGAGCGTACAAAGCATGTTGTGTCGTGCCGAATGAAACTAGAGGAGGATTAAACCATAAAAGAAAGATAAACATCTGAGACTAACAGACAGTATTATGAATCACATAAAGCTATATAAATGCTCGAGAGTCACTATGTACTAACAAAGTCAGTCAGACGTTACCTGCCACCCAACCTAAGTGTGAAGAAAATGTGGCGGCAGTGGAAAGTTAACCAAAATAATAAATCTGACTTGTGCTCCTATAAAAAATTTTTGTAAATATTTTACACACGATTCAATCTTGGTTTTGGAAACCCACGAAGTGATATCTGCTCTTACTGTGAGGAACAAACAAAGAAACTTGCTTTGAAAAAAACTGAAGCTAATAGAAATATGATTATTATGGACAAAGGATCCACAAACAAAGAGCAAAAAGGTTTTACCAAATGCTAAAAAATCATCCGCCTGGTACAGTCACTATAGCTTTTGACTGTCTGCAAAATCAACCTATGTCGAAACTTGCAGTTTCAGACACATTTTACAGCAGGCAAGTGTGGTTTTATAATCTAGCAATGATGGTGTACCATGGACAGCAGAAGAAAGATCACACTATGTTCTACACGTGGCTGGAAACACAGCATGGCCGAGGATCAAACGAAGTTGCATCCGCACTTAAACATTATTTGAAGTATTGGGAGGACAAGATACCTTCAGACGTAAAAGTGGTTCGCTTGTTCAGTGACCGTGCTGCTTCACAAAACAAAAACAGCGTAATTTTAGGTGCCGTTTGTGGTTACATGCATGCAACGTCAAGATGGGCGAAAATTGAACATATTTTCCCAGTTCGTGGGCAATGTTTTATGCCACCTGACCGTGTTTTTGTTTTGGGAGAGTGAATTAAATACAAAGAAAAAAGGAATCTATAACTAGTCCCCGAGAGTATATTGATAGCTTGTTGCAGCATTGAATGGTTGCTAAATCTGAGGTTGATTGGCAAGTGAGAGACTATAAATCTGTGGTAAAAAGTCACTTGTAAACTGTTCTACCTTTAAAACATCCCAACAGGTCATCACATACTCTAGAAGTACATGCAGTGTGTACTTAACTGTGCAGGCTTTGTATGGTTGGGGAGAGACTTCGTGCACAGTTAAAAAAAAAAAAAAAGGACATAACTTCTCTCGCTATCATCAGTGTGCCGAGATTATTGCTCCAGAAAATCGAGTATCTTCAGAGAAGGCAAAGGACGTTAAAAAACTATGTTCTTTACAGTTCCTAAAGATGCACAAGATTTCTACAGCAAAGTACTATCAGCTACAAAAGGAGGTAGTACGACCTACAGCACAAACGAAAGTGATGTTGTCTTCTATGGAAATGAACCACCACAATAAATATAAACTCTTTCTAGTGTGATGCAATCTAATATGTTACCTTGACATTTTTTGTAAAATTTGTTACTAATATAGGTGGACGAGAATGGACATTCGTTTTGTGTTTGGGATGTGATTATTGGTCCCTTTGGTTTATCAACAATATTGTTTTGCTCATCTGAATTCAAGTGTTAACTAAATATGACCTTTCTTTAAACATAATAGCAATAATATAAAATTGTTTAGTAACATAACTGGCCAGAACAAATGTATCAATCAGGATTTGCTAATGTGTACATTATTTAAATCTCGAATAAAACAAATCAAAACTCTCTCACTTCTAAACGTAGGAAATATTAAACCTGGTCTTATCAAAACTATGTGTTACATAGCTTAAGGATGGTAACAAAAGCGTGTTTTCCTACAAAGTAGGAAATTGGACTGAGCGAGTTTTGGAACTACACTCTTCAGTTCACATTCAGGCTTTATGAAATATGTAGTAACTAAAGAAACTAGCTAATGAGTAGAATCCAGTGCAGATTGTTCCTTTCCCTTTGATGGAGAACGAGGGGCAGGTGATAACAATGACTGGTCAGCAGATGTAGGCGGTTGTTTATCAGTTAGATTCTGGCTCTGGAAGATAATTAAATGTACTAGTAAAAATAAATAAATAATAATACGCAAAACAAATGAACAGTAAGTTACAAAACACAGGGTACTATATAGGTAGTATTTATAAATTTTGATGTGTGTTGGAAACCACTGTGTAGCACAGCCCGTTAGCATTTCGTAACTGCTTGTGAAAGAAGGTAATGACAAGTTATTTTCCTTCAGGTTCCCAAGACTGCAAGGGTTATATACAGCTGGCTTAGGAGTTTGAAGAGCGTTGAAGCTTTCGTATCTCTGTAGGTAGTGTTGATGGCGAACCTGTATTGTTACAAAAATCCATTCTGGTTGTTACTATTACAACTATAAGGATCGTACAGCATTGTGCTCATGGCAATTGTCAATTCAGTATATCAGTTTATCATGATTCATATTTGTGAAAATGGAAGAATATCAGAGGTGGAGATTTTACGAACGCTATATTTTGACAAAAGTTTTAACAAAACTACGAGAACTACTGGGTACAAATTGAACACCTCCTCATATATCTTCTGGTGACGAAGCTTGTCAACTACTGTTAAATTTTATAAACACCTAGAACTGTAACTCTGTCTGATGATAATGTATTTTCAACTATAGATTGTCCAGAGCATATAGGATTGTTGAAAACTGATTTGATAATTTTAACATCAAGGTTCATAGTATTCCAACGAGCCATTAAATTTCAGCCGAGTTAAGTTCGGATAATTGTGTTGGCTTGTTATCTATGTAACTATTTGTATGAAATAAATAGTGCGAACTACGTGCAACGCGAGGATGTTGACTATGAAAATACTGCACGTGGCACAATCGAAGAAGGTTCACAAAGACAAGAAATGCAAGATAATACGACTTCAAAGAGTCTGGGCCATTCAGAAATTTAAGCGAAGAAAATTAGGAATGACTTTGCCAATATTCTAACAATTCTAGCTCAGTTTTCTGTCAAATTAAGTGTTTACATTAGCATTAGATATGGTTTTTTAGCGTTCTTGAAATTATTGAACTTTTTCTTTCAGGTTTGCATCGACCTAACATGTATTACTGATAATCCTCCCTCAGAAGATACCAGTCGTATAGGTTAATGTGGATTACTTGGAGCTTTTATACCCACTTCTCAACTCTGAGTTTCTGCTGTCTCCAACTGATCTTTCATGAACATCAAATTATTGTATTACCAAGTTTGTGTTCTGGGATGTCTTCCGCCACTGCACCTGGCTGTTTTATACTTTCGGTACGTACGTTTATAGCCCGTGTTGAATTTAGTGCATAAAACATTATTTCCATTATTTTAATTTTTCAACCGTTATATCTGGTTTAAATTGTTTCAATGCATCAACAGATTTTTGCATTGCAATTGCTATTTTTAATTTTTGTTGAAATAATGTTTTGACTTCACACGCTCCAATTTCCGATGATCACGATGTGACACTATATGCAGGGCTGTGAAATTCCGATACTTACTGGAACCCTGATCACTAGAATGATGGCTCGGTAGATCAGCCATTCTTTAACTTCGCTGTCTTACAAACATCTGAAATATTGAAGGAAATATTGACAATAAACCTTCGGGATGTTCAAACAGTTCTTCATTATTGACAGACAATATAATTTTATCCGTCAATAATGAAAGGATGCTTTGGTACGCTCCTAGACGATCAATATTTCTATCAGCGTGGTCCTTCGCCTATTCAAGCGAATATTTACAATATTGTAGGTTGTCTAACAACTTCTTACTATATCAGGCAATTGTTTGTTGTTATTCTATTGTCAAGTCAACAAGAATAGGCTCCAGTCTCACAAACATTGTTAACAATTGAAGTTTAAGTTTTCATTCCTAAAACCAAACAGTTATGTAAGCACAGTTGTCAAATTGCTTCTTTATGGATTGTATTACATAAAAATTTAACATACTGAATGATACACTGCATGGTATTAAATACAAAAATAATATTTATTTCTTTTGCGAAGAGACACCAACTTGAATGTGATTGTTAGACATTAAATAAATATTCAAGTCGTTTGCGACGGTATAAGTAATACTTCCAAAAAATTCATCGCTGATAACATATTACTTGTACATTAAAAAACCCTACTGGGTTCACTACTTTCATTTTGCCTCCAGACACGGTTATATGTGGAATACTGTGCATTTGTTTCTATCTTATGGACTCTTTGTTGACTTTGCTTGTAGTAAACGCTGGGAATTAACTTAAATGGGGATTCAAAGTCTGTGCGACAGGTTGCTGATGAATATTAGACTGATTTTTGGGGAAATTTTGAAAAAAATGTTCAACGGTTGTGTATATCTTGATAAAACATTTGAGTGGGTGGCGATATTACATAAAGATAGGCCTACTGCTTGGGTTTACGCTGAACAAGACAGAATCTTGTTTTGTTGCGTATAATACACTGATGAGATATCCTATCAATTCTAGCTTCATGTGGTCAGGAACTTTCTTCGGATCAGAATACAAAATCAGCAGGGACATTTTGTCGTCCCCCGGGTGTTCCGTTTCATTCGTGTGATACTTTGCAATAAAATTAGTTTTCCAGATCTCCTTTATTTAGGTCTTGTCAGTGGTGATAGAGCTGCATCTTCTGTAATGGTTTCTTGATTTGTTTCACCTTCGCCCTCCTTAGTAACAGAACATTCCTTAATATTTTTAATTGAAGGGGTAAATTAAAAAATAACTCAAGTCCAAAAACAAAAATCTCCAGAAGAAAAAAAAATATTAAAGTAACTACGGTGATCAGCTGGCCTCTAATGCAGCGGCATAAGAGAAAGTGTGTTATTGTGCACATCATTCAATGAAACATGCTACTATTTACTGTAATAATACCAAATTGGTATATGTGAGAACTTTGGTAGCTATTGAAATCACAATTTCAATTGCCATCCTGGAGACTACATCCAAAAAACATCGAAGAACATGCACTGCTTGTGGTAACTAGCATGTGCTACACATTTGGCCACTTAATTTTCATTTTCTCTTCCTTTACATAGGACTCTCTTAAATATGTCCCATAGTACTTTTGATTCCACAATTATTGAATAAAAACTCGTAATAAGTCAGAGTGCAAGAAAATTATCAATGCTTACAATTAGTAAAATGCACAGAATATCAAGCTATGTCACTAGAACACTCGAGGTTACAACGGTTACCCCGGAATCTCTAGGTGGGCCATGCAATCCGACGACAGATTACTTTAGCGAGATCCATGTGCAGGCACTGGACTATAATATCGGATAATGGGGAAGTTAAAAGGCCAAAGTGTTGCTAAAGAAGGGTATGTAACTTGCGGTATAGGGATGTAGCACGAACTTTGCATTCATTGTTGTTGAAAAAAGACAATATTGAGGTATCCGAAAGAGATCTGGTATACGATTTTACGAATTTCTGCATTTGCATTTTCAAAATAATTTCTCGTATCTGTACGCGGTGCAGCAGATTATAAAGCGCATACACTAGTCCCATCGGTTTTGCCGCGTAGTGTATGCTTCGACAGCATGCTAGTCACATAATTATAACAATTTAGAATTATGTTCAGTATCAAGCAAGTAAAATTACAATATTTTATTTCATTCTAGTATTTTTTGTACTCCCACCGATATAATTCTAAAATAATATGGCTCGTGTTAATTTTTTTACCAGATGTTTGAGCTCTAGTTATTTATTATCCGATTTACATATCAATTTCTGAATAGAAATTTTCACAATACCGACACTGATTTGTAATGTTAATTCCGCCGTTTGGTACAGAATAGGGAACGAGAGCTTCCCAGTTCTAACAGAACTATGTTTCGAAGGAGAACATGAGACTGACTAAGCATAATAACGACCGTGATTCTTTACGCTGTAATTATGAAAATAGCAATTCTTTACTCTACACTGTGTGACGCAAATCACATATTTCACTAGGCAGATGTTAGTGTTTCTAGAAAAGATTCAGATTCAACAACATTTAATAATCTAACAATTTGTAGCATGCTTCAGAAAAATAGACAAATTTTCAATCTCCAAGTTCAGTTTCAAAGGATAGCCCAAAAAACGTTCCTAGGTAATGAAGGATATAGACTGTCCATAACTGTTACAAGGCAATATTGTTATCTTAGTTGTAAAACCTTGTAAGTCCATTTTGTATTCATTCATTAGGAGGAATGAAAATTTTGTATAATATTATTAAAAATGATGTTATATTTGCTTTTAAGAATATTATTTGGATGTACCTTAACAAGATGGTTGAAAAGGGCTTAGTTGTCCTTCTTTAATAAATGGAGTTCCGAGGTTTTACAATCATTGAAACGATATGTAGGGCAATAGAAATGAAGAGACATTTAATAATGACAAGGAGGACATTGTTTTATACCACCGGTACCTTCAAATCCACATTAAAATAACATCAATAAGTTGCACCCTAATACAAAATACTAGAGTGGCTACCACTGTTAATGCATGCCACTTTTCTACCATCAGGAATTACGAACTTTTAATGCGGTTTTCTACCAGATAAACACGTCAGAAGTAAAAAAGGTTGCCTTGTTGTAAATGCGTAGGACCAATCGTTTTCGTGTAAAATTCGTGGAAGGGTTGGCTGCAATAAGACAATCCTTACTACATAGGCAGTACGGCGTACACGTTTGAATGGCTGGCTGCCGTACAAACTGCTTTGGCTAAGGGATGGGAGATAACGGAGGCCTAACATCTCACCAACAGCTAAAATCATTAGATACAGTAACACAAAGAACTGAACAATGTCAGAGAACCAGGAAGTGAATCGACCATGACCAATATCAAGTGATTGAAACTATCATTCACCTGGAGTGATTTCGGGAAACCGTGGGAAACAGGAACAAGGGTGGGCGGAGTCGGGAATCGAACGCGTAGATTCCTGCAACGTGATACACTTGAGTTCCACCGAAGGAATGAAGAAAGGATGTCCCGCTGGCCAGTCCAGGAGGCTTGCTGAGATGATACCATGTTGCATTGGGAGGTTTAAAAATGAAGAATTCCCTGTAAAATCTCTATCTCAGTAGTGTTAACGCCCCGCTGCCGCGTTTCCCGGAACAGAACAGTTCAGTAATATTTTTGGACGTATTTTGTTTAAACTGACGGAGACCCCTGCAATTTAAATGGTCTACCTGAGCACAGTTAGTGTAGAAAACTATCAGTACTTGATAGATAAAATTGAGAACTTAATTTGCCGTATGTGTGTGCTGCACGTTGGTTTGTCATCCTCCTGCAGTTTGCTATGTTATCAGAACATACTTAACTATCCTTCTTTTCCACTTACTTCTACATGGTATTAGAGATAATTCACAACTCTTTTTCTCAGTAATCCTTTCATGTAAGGTTATTAGGACAGCCAATAAACTTTAATGAAGACATGAATTAAACGTATTATTTTATTATGGACAAATATTTTGGTGTCGTCAGTAGTATTCCATTTTATACTGTAGTATTTGTGTGTACGACGTCATGTCACGACATGTCTTCAATAGTCTATTTTCTGTTTGACCCTACATATATTTGGTTTTCTTAATCACTCATTGCTGTGAAAATTCTTCAATGATTGTAATATAAATAACAAAATATTACATTGTGTAGTGTATTTGGATCCATAAAGTTCACTGAATTCACTGTTGAGTACTCTAATACATTTTGAACATTATAAAATGGTAGAGTATAATGTATCTATTGAATACATTTGCATAACGTTTAATTATTACGTGTTCTTCTGGATAACCTCACAAAAATCTAATTCATGTCCTCACTTATAACGTCCCACCTAGCTTGTTCGAGATGTATTGACTGCGGATTTTTATATGTACTGCCGGAACGCATAACCCTATTATAAGAACATGTTTATTGATCAGTATGACGTAGGTACCAGAACTAGATTCTTCTCGAAGCTGCCCACGACCCACTGTTTTAGTATGTAATCCTCGTTAGTCTACTACAGCGATACATGTACCGGAACTTGAGGAATACGAATAGTATGTCTCTAATCACACACTGACTTTAAGCACACAGAGAAATTATTGCGAATGTTACAGTACTCCATGTAACGTGTACAGTATGTGTATATTCTTCCATTATTGTTAATAAGTGATGTGGTTAAAGTGCATCACGTTGCAGGACTCTACAGGTTCGAATCCCGTTCCTTGTTCCTGTTTCCCATGGTTTCCCGAAATCACTCCAGGCGAATGATCTGTTGAATCCCTCGATATTGGTCATGGCTGATTCCTTTTCCAGTTCTCTGACATTGTTCAGTTCTTTGTGTTACTGTATCTAATGATCTTAGCTGTTGATGACATGTTAGGCCTTCATTCTTTCCCATCCCTCACTCATAGCAATTGGTACGGCAGCCAGGCATTCAAACGTGTATGCCGTATTGCCTACGTAGTAAGAACAGTCTTACTTTTTACGAATTTTACACGAAAACGGTTGGTCCTACGCATTTACAACACGGCGGACTTTTTTACTTCTGGCGTGCTTCTCTAGTAGAAAACCGCATAAAAAGTTCGTAATTCCTGTTGGTAGAAAAGTTGCATGTAATAAAAGGGGTGGCCTCCCTAGTATTTTGTATTAGTGTGCAAGGTATTGATGTGATTCTAATGTGTATTTCAAGGTCCCGGTGTTATAAAATAATGTTCAACTTTTCATTATTAAATGCCTCTTCATTTCCATTATTTTACAAAAATACACTTAAATGTTTCCATGATTAAGGTCTCATACCACCCTTAATATTAGTTTTAGCTTCAAAGTGTCCCGTATATTTTCTACTTGATTTTTCATAAGGAATCATCTCCCGAAGTTTGTTGGTCGAATTCAACTCCATCCTGGATATTAATTTACTAAAATGATGTTTCACAGCTTCCTTCTCACTAACAAAACTAGGTTACAAACTCACTGCAGTGGCTTTCCGTGCATCGAGATTTGCGACCGTCTTGTTGATTTAATTCTGATGTTTACCATTCATATTTGCCGGATATTTACTATCCCTGTTACGAAATGTTTGTTATTGACATTGTCACACACTTTGAAAAGCTTTTTAACTTCCATCTCAGTTGAACGCAGCCAGACAACAACTGATGTACGCGGTCGCCAACAATCAGCGTCACACGTGTGTGTTGTGATAACACGTTGCTCGGTCTGCAGCAATAGGGAAGTATTCACTTGTTCGCCGCTAGCCACTAGTCAGTTCTTTCTAGGGATTGCAGTGCCGCTGTCACAACACGACTATTATAACTAATTATGCGCCGCGAACATCGCTACTAGCTGCCTTGTATGAAACTGACTAAACACTTCTCAGTTTGACGCAAGTTTTGTTGCAATACTTTTCAAAACATTTTAGTCGATTTTTCTAAGAAACTAATGACCTAACACATTTACCGAATAATATTTTCTACTTGGTGTTTACCACCGATTTAAATGATGCAGTTCATAAGGTAAAAGCTCTGACATTTTCTTAAGTCTTCTGAAACGTGGTTCAAATTTCACAGTCTGAAAGTCAGATATTCTGACTGACAATCGTATTTCAATGATTACGAATAGTTGTATAATTTTCTTTCTTCAATTTTCAAATGGTATAATGAACTATTTTACATGTTGTTATATAGCAATAAGTGTGTGTATTTCTTCTTCATATTTGAGTGCCTTAGCATAGAGGCTGGTTAGAGCGTTATTGGGAACACATAAGGCGAGACGTGCATGAAACTACGGAGGTTAGCAGTTTGTCTTCCACAGTATGAGGTGACAACACAACTTCCAGTCCCCAGCCCGGGGAGATGACTCTACATTGTACCTCCCTGGCCGGGAATAGAACCTAGGACCCTTGGACCAGCAATTAGGAGCTCTAACCACTGCTCTAAGCAGTTGGATGTGTGTATTTATATTACAATATTGTAACATATTTCTAATTTGTATTCATTTTATTATAAAGAATTTTAAAGCATAACTTTAGAGATTTGATGCTGTTTTGTACTGACTGGATTCAGTTTCTTGGACGTCCTCCATTGCAAATTGAATGACTGTCAAAGAAAACTAAAAAATAAAAGAAAACCATAATATAAGCAGAGTATGCTTTAGTCAGCAAGATACATACACAAAATGAAATTCCAAAATGGAATCGGGTCAAATAAAAACAAGGAACAAACAGATAATAAATGAAAATAATAACAAATAAAATAAAAAAAACCAAGTAACATGTGACACAACGATGAGACGAAACAAAAAACACAGTAGATATCAGACACGAACAGAAAAATAACAAACAGACACAACACAGAGACGAGACAAAACGCAACAGATATCAGACATATACAGAAAAGACAAACGACACAATGAAGAGACGAAACAAAACACAGTTGTTTTCCAGACAGACAGTGTTACGACGTTTCGGGTAAGCCCACTTATCCTGCTCAGCCAATGGGAGACGAGCTGTCTCCTGATTGGTCGCGCAACATAGATTGACTCTGATTGGTTGTGATGGGTTGAGTGTGTGTTTTTGTTTTGTGCTGTAAAGTTGTTTCTTTCTTAATCAATGGGATCCACATATTTTTTAATTCAATACTCTGTTGACTGAAAATATTGCTATTGCTAATAATAAAGGCTGATTCTTTGATTTTTCTTTGATCCGTGTTTAAAGAGCTCTGCCAGTTTCTCCAATATACATATGACCACATTCGCTGGGTATCTGATATACACAGTTGTGAGTTTGTAATTTTTCAGTGGCTAGTTTTACCCTGGTGACCATTCTTTTGATAGTAGATTTGGATTGGAATGCTGTTTGAAGTCCGTATTTGTTTCCCAGACGTCTTATTTTTTCCGAAAGACCTCTAACATACGGACCCGATTCCATTTTGGAATTTCATGTTGTGTATGTATCTTGCTGACAAAGCATACTCTGCTTATTTTATGGTTTTTGGTTTTATTTTTTAGTTTTCTTTGACAGTAATTTAATTTGCAATGGAGGACGTCCAAGAAACTGAATCTAGTCATGCACTCCCATTGCGCAGTTCTTTCAAAGATCATGTTTTGTACTCTAATACGTCGATTCCGTACAAATGTCAATCGGCATCATCGTATTGTTCTTCCATTAGGAATCGCCTTCTAAATAATGTTACAAAATACGAAAAAAAAAAAAAAAAAAAAAACACGATTTAACTCATTTATTTTACATAATCCAATATACTTTACCGGGCACTCTTTTTCTATCATAACATTTCAAAGTGCATCCAATTCAATAGTTAAATTTTTAACTTGATTCTTAGAGATGTCCAAATCGTCATTGACGAAACTAAATGACAATACTTAGCAGGTCTACTTACATACTGAACAACACACTCTTAAACGAACATAGCATTAACATTGTCTCTGTGATGTATGAGATGAAATGCACATTCTGTAGAATTTACGTAAAGGTTGTTCATGACAGTTGAATACATGATTCCGTGCATGTAAAAATACAAAATTATAACATCTTCGTAAACTAGTTATTTTCAGGGCATGATTTTCTGATATTAATTAAATGTTTTTTGTTGTTTAATTCTGCAGTATTCAACACAGAAGTGAATTTTTTTTGAGTAAATGATTGTTACTTGTGCTACGAACATAGCTATTAGATGATATCTTACACTAAATTTTAAACAAAATTTTACAATTTATATAATTTGTTTACTAATTTCTCACTTCGGATATAATATCCGTTAGCTAGATATTGGTTGGGACGGTATACTACAGTTATGTTGTAAGACATCTTAGTCAGTCAAAGTCATCAAAAAGTTTGTTAACTGGCACGTGATTCCGTCGAATGAACAAACTCACGTTCCTCTTGTTTCCAGTCGCGGTTTGACAGACTGTAAATATGAACCAGTGATTTCATCAGTACTGTTTGAAAACCAATAAATATGCTGCTACCAACAAATTACTTGATGGAATGAACCCAAAACCAGTGTATGGTAGGTGCGAAATTCACGCTGAATTTAGAGACATCTCTACGACATTAACAAAAGTCAGTCGCTCGAATAATTGGTTCACTTTTACTAACTTCAGCGGGACTCATATGCGCTTGTTAAGACATATATGTATTGTTTCGAATTCAGAATCTACCCTAAGTTAGGTTTTGAAAATTTTACGCATTATTTTCAAGAATTCATATGGACGTTAGATACATGCAAGCATTTTAGTAAAATTTAACCTAAATAAGGTTTACATATCATGTATAACGCAAAAACCAGCTGCTAAATTGTACGCTGATTTAATATAATATGTAGTTGTTATAAATATTTAGCTCTTCTTTTACTATACTAATAGTAAAAATTGCTAAACTTTTAATACACGTTAATGTGTCTCAATTAATTAATTTAATAACATACTTAGAGAGTTTACTACTATACGTGATTTTAGTTAAAAGCTCATTCCGTACAATAAAAAAGCAAGATTTGCTGGTGAATATAATTTCTTATTACATAATTCTGATTCGAACAAACCACGAAGCCAAGACCACTTCAAATTATTTTATGTTTCGATAGAAGCAATCTAGCAATATTTTGTTACCATAATATGCAAGCTGTGGAAATCGTACAGCATGTACAATTTACTGTAAGTAAAAGGTATCATTTAACAAACTTAGTATCGGTTAGTTTAGAATGTTGAAATATTCAGAATCCCCTACTGTAATATTCTTTTTATTTATGTTGTACGTTCACCATACCAAATGCGTAAACGACCAACACCTTAAAATGATGTTAATACCTAAATTCGTTTTCAATTTTTAATTCCTTTTTTCAGACATTCGTTTTGCCAGAAATGTGTTAACCGGGATATTTCAATAGCTTCTTAGTGAAATAAGTGTGGATAGGTTCACATATCAGATGTGAAACATACTTAACTTTGTCCAAAGCGCATAGTTAACAGAATAATAGAAACCTGGCACAAACATGTGTAACTGCAATGTTTGTCCAGTCACGGACATGACAGTTGACATATTATGACCGAATTAATTTAAGAAACTGATTAGTTACAAATAGTTTTATAATTTTACATAGCACGGCTTCCTTAAAAAGCAAGACGATAATATTTTGCCCTACTCCCGCAGCAATAACTTCGTGTTAGCGTATCAACATAGTTAGCCGGAGCAAGCAAGTCGACCCTGCAGCAGTATTTTACTTAACTGAATTATTGTAGAAGCAGCTGCTGTCATATTGATGACGGGACGGCCTCTCCTGCTTCCTGAATCATTTCAATTAAGTTAGCAGAGCTTCCTCTGAAAGTGGAAATGATTTAATCGTAGAGGAAGATTGATGATGAAGTGGTGGTGCAGGCAAACATGAAAGATGTTGCCTTGCTTCAGAGGCAAGACATGGAAGTGCTAAACGAGTCGTGTGGGTGCACAGACTAGTCAGTCTCGCGAACAAGAGTGGTTTCATAGCAATTACCCTTACATTGTTTCCAGAGGAGGTCACAAAATTACTCATATGTAGGGTTTCATGCTGCACAGCTCCTTATGTATGCATTTATATACAAATTCAGTGAATGTAAGTATGTGCGTTTATATACGTACGTAGTGATTGAAATGGATAATGTTTAAAAAAAAAATGTAATGGTCGTGTGTGTGATGTGTGTGATGCAATCAATGTATGTCAAATAATTGTCTTGGTTACGACACAAATGTTGTGATCTTGTTCGTATTGAGGTGTGATGCACCACACCTCACTGTACAACATGCATAAAGCGTATAAATTAGGTAAGGGTTTAATACGCAACACTAAATAAATCCATTTAATAATTCTTTGAGGTGTTAAAAAATTAATGCAATCAATATTTTTAGTAAAATGAAACACATGTTTCTATTTTATATGCGTCAAGAACAACTATTATCAAAGAAGCAGTCTTCATACAAGTCCCCCACAGTAATTTATGTGCTTGTATGCAAGGAGATATAATTACCTTTGTGTAAAATAATGTTAATATTTATTATGTAAGCGTCGGTTCCAGTAAAATCGTTTATGGCAGGAGCATATGCTTAAAATCATTATTAAAATTATCGTTCACAAAATTGATATTTCGTTACAATAAAAAAATTGTAACTAATATGCTCGAAGAAATTTTGTCTGAAAGTGTTTTTCGTGAATCATCTATAGCGGAAATACGCCTCTTGTTTTGTCAGTGGAAATGGAACCAATAAATTTGATACATTTAAAAATTTAATTAAGTGAATGTTTAATAGTAATAATATTATTACCTTTGTGTAAAATAATGTTAATATTTATTATGTAAGCGTCGGTTCCAGTAAAATCGTTTATGGCGGAAACATATGCTTAAAATCATTATTATACTATCGTTCACAAAATCGATATTTCGTTACAATAAAAAAATTGTAACTAATAAGCTCGAAGAAATTTTCTCCGAAAGTGTTGTTCCTGAATCATCCATGACGTAAATACGCCTCTTGTTTTGTCAGCGGAAATGGAACCAATAAATTTGATACATTTTAAAGACTTAATAAAGTGAATGTTTAATAGTAATACAATTTTTGAAACATGTCCTTTTCAAAAACAATTTAAATGATATCTTTTCGTTAACTTTTGTTATTTATTTAGCGGTTTGTAACGATATTTGCATATTACACAGTCAGGTACAGCGCTGCAGAGATAGCCAATCTACTTCTTTCTTAATAGCCGCATGGAAACTATTACTCCTCAGATGTTATGTCGTGATTAGTACTTACATCTCAAATGTTTAATGCCATTAAAACTTGTATAGTCGGCCAGTTAACATCGTCGATGCAGGTTATGACGGTCAAATAGTTCAAGTAGAACAGTTCCTAAGAGTAGTCTTACACTCTACATAGAAACATCCTTCCCGTTAACTTACACTGATTTTCCGTGGCGATAAGTTACGGAAAAGCACAAAGAAAATCACGTTGAAGTATCAGTGCAATACTCCTGTTTCCAAACGTCAGTCATGATTAAAATGTTTTAATCTTAAATGAAATTTTTAATTTATTATTATAGCCCAAACATTTTTCATCAGAGACGTGACATTCTTACCTCGGTTTATGCTTTAATTTCTATGACGATTACATCACCATTAAATAAGGGAAAATAATTTTTAACTTTCGAAAACGTGTGTTATAAAGGGAATTTCTTAGACACGATAAAATAACACTAATATAAATTTACGTCTTACCATTCAGAGTGCATCTCAAGGGCGTTACTTATTGTTGAAGTATAACCGTTAATTGTACATTTTGCAAAACGCATGTTCAATTACAATTGCGAGCCTCTGTTAAATGGTTAAAATATTACTGTTTTACGGGTTGTGTGGTGTTTAACACTAACAAAATATTTATTTGTGGACATTGTTACTTCAGGGTTGCTAATTATTGTGTTGCGAGAAAAGTATGTCCCGGCAGTTCATCAGCATTAATGCGTCATATTAAAACGCTCAACGTATACAACCAGGAAATACAGTAACCTAGTTTGTAGGCAATACGCAGATCACCTGAGAAGAGAAGACGTCGTGTGCATACTTTCCCAACACAAAATCCCACAATGCCTTATTGACCAGTTACGAAATAAACTAGTCATGTGAGGTTATCGTGGGTGGACGTAGGTGACATAAGTGAACTAGTTCCTCAGAATACCCATATGACGTGTGCTCAGCACACCCTCCTCCCATCCATATGTGGCGCTGTGCAACATAATATAACATGTGTATATACCGAGCGTACACCAACTGGCCAGCGTTTACAAAACCGTTTCGTCTAGAAAGTTGAGATATGGTAAGGTTAATAATTTCACAACATTGCCTAGACGTTGCCGATTATCAGGGAAACCAATTTCATAAGCAAATATGGTCACTAATTGCTCCGAGAAGAACACTTGACAGTCGCTAGCGGTCTATTGGGATTAGAGAGACTGGGATTCAGCAATCTAGTAGTATCCGTTATCCTAATTTGTGTAGGTACTTTATGACAGGTGGAATTCCTTTTAACACTCTTTTATTAGTTTCACCTGTATGCTATGTATGAATGTAATGAAATCTTTCAGTCAGTTTTCAACCACTTCCAGATGTCAAAATTATTTTTAATTTTGCACTCGTGTTAAGACAGAACAATAATTCCATAGTTATGACGTGGTGTTCTCACCTATTTAAAAAAGGCACCTGAATTCGCATCAGTTACATTCTCAGCCACATCCAGGCGTACGAATTACTCGAAATGTGGACAAATATGAAGTATCAACCGATTACAATGCAATAGTTTCATAATTATGACTTGGTATTCTCACCAACTAAGGAAAAAATACCATATGGCCGCAACAAAATTGTATTTATTTAACGAGAATCTTTAAGTAGAACATTTGGAAATAAGTCATAACTTATATCTTCAATTCTGTTTCATATCATGCATTTATTTCTTAGTCTTAAAGTATCTATGCATGCACATAATGAAGTCTTCCAATACAAATTTCGCACTCTTTCAGGCGTCCAAATAAATTGAAAATTTGGCACGCTTAATAAGAATTGATAACGATGCGAAGTTTCATAGCTATGAAATAGTATTCTCACAGTTGTACAAAAATGCTATTTGCTGCGACAAAAAGTTATGTTTATAAATAAAAAGATTTAAAGAAACAAATTTGAAATAAATGTTATTTAGCCTACTTATTCTATTTGGTTTTAATACTAAACAATACATTACTATTTAAAAATGATAAAAACACATGTTATAGTAATATCAACAAAATATTTTAAAATCATCTTTGTATGTAAAGATTTTGTTCAACAGCGATAGGACGATCCACAATTAAGTATAAATTAAATTTTGAATTAGCTTAAAACATACATCCTTTAGTCAAAAATTAACTCGAATGAAAACGAAGTCACCAGCATACATGATAAGCCTATTTTGACCTCAAAATGGTTGCAAATTAACGTTAAAAGTTAAAGTCGTTTACGAATATTTAGGGATATTGAATGTTTATATTAATTTAGAATATTATCTATGAATTATACAAAATATAAGCCATCTTACTAACTAGTATACGCGTATACAGTTTGATTAAAATGGGGAACATTTTTCTGAGATGTCTTTCCGTCATAAAGATAAAAGAAAGTCACCGCATTCAAAATATTACCAAAGTCTCAACAAAATACACAAAAGTTCAGCCAACTTACTAAGTAGAATATGCGTACCAGGATTAATAATCTCCGGGAAAAATATTTCCTCAAATAAATAAAATATAAAATATTTCGCCATTAGAAAAATATGAACACATAATCAATGCAATACAAACAAGTAAAGTCAGTATGATAAGTAGTATATGTGTAAAACGTTTAATAAAATAAGAGAAAAAAAATATATTTCCTATGGCATGTACAATTATTCTAAATAAAAAAAATACTACCGTTTTGAAAATATTGCCACGAAGTGAATGAAAAATGCAATCGAAAGCCAAACGAAATTCCCAAGCTGTATAAGAAAACCAAGATTATTATAAATCGAAAAAATAAAAAAATAAAAAAATTAACTATGCCAAAATTAAAATAAGCCGCCATTATAACAAATAAAAAACTTAGAGTGAATAAAGCATACAAAAATCACGTTCAGCTTACTAATTTGTACATGTGTAAATAATTTCATTAAATTCAGGAAAAGATTTTCTGAGAAATTACACTGTGCTACAGTTTTAAAAATGTGGACATACGATGAACGAAATACACAAAAATCAAATGAACTAACTAATAAGTATACATATATCAATATTACTGAACGTCTTCAAAATATTTCCCAAATATGTCATATTATACAAAAAATGGTCGCCATTATGAAAATATAGTAACATGATAAACGAAGTAAATAAAAATAAAGTAAGCATTGTATGCAGTATAGGTGTACCAAGTTTAGTGAAAACAGAAAAAAATTTGAACAGATATGTTATATTATGCTAAAAATAGAAATGGCTACTGCAATGAAACTATGAAAACAAATTAAACGAAATACACAAAAGTCAAATCAACTTAGTATTTAGTATATGCGTACCATGTTTGATGAATTTCTGAAAAAAATTTCCTAAAGTATGTGTTACTATGCTAAAAATATAAAAATGGACGATATTTTGAAAACATGAACACAGGATGAATGAAACACACAACAGTAAAGCCAGCTTTGTATGCAGTACATGTGTACCAAGTTTGATGAAATTCTGAAAAATATTTCGTAAGGCATGTAATCTTATGCAAAAATATAAATAATAACCGCCATTTTAAAACTATGAACACATGATGAACGAAATTCACAAAAATAAAGTCACCTTTGAATACAGTGTATGCGTAGGTACCTGATTCGGTAAACTTTTGAAAAAATATTTCCTAAGATTTGTAATATTATGCTAAAAATATTAAAATGGACACCATTTTGAAAATATTTATACAGGTAGAATGTTCTTTGCGGCTGTCAATGATACAGTAGAGGTCACGATTCTATCGGACACTAGACGCGACAAGTACATCGTACGGAAATGCAATTTCAGTTTGATCATTCACATAATTAAGACATTAAGAGTTTAATCATTAGTGAGTGACAGGTTGCGCGTAAATTTAAATGCCCAAGAGTGGAGCAGTTTTATAAGATGAATCGCAAATCTTAAAAGGCCGGATGCAATTGTAAGAAAAGAGTCTTATACATAAAGACTTGCAGAAAAATTCGTAGAATAACATATTAAAATTACGTCGATTTTTTTCTTTTTTCTTTCTTTTTCTTCTTAGATGTTTGCCCTGGAAAACCCCGGAAATAATTAATAACTCGAAAACGGTGACAACATACGTAGGTACAAAAATTAAAGAACGCAAAATTTGCCATTACATATCCAAAACTCACAAAAATTAGTTTATAACTTCTACTTATTTTTCCGGTTTTTGTCCTGGCGTCACAAAAAAATAAATAAAATAAATAACATGCAAAACACATTACAACAAATCGTCTCACGATAAAATTTTAAGTGCTAAACATTTTATATTATCTTTCCTGATTTCGTTAACACCCAATTTATTGAAAAAGTTTTTACCGGGATCAATCCCGGAAAACTTTAACTAATGCAGTAAGAACAAAATAGTACATCCTACGCAATACCATTTGGGGGATGATGAAAAAGAGCACAAAATGTTCCACATTATATCCTAAATTTACTGAAATCAGCTGAACAGTACTTTTTAACAGGAAAATACTAATATACAATTAGCCACAAGTATTTAACGTCCAATTATGTCAGAGTCAGATTCACTGAAATTTTCTTAAATTTCAATTTTGATGTACGTAAAAACATTTTAGAAAACTTCTAGAACTACTAAAATTCTTTTATTTCTCAGAAAATAAACAATCGGACAGGTTGAAATTTGCACAATTCTGTTAAAATTTTCGGATTAGTTTCCCGGGATCTGTTTTGTTGAATATTTAAATAAAAATGTAAATACAGATTGGCATGCACAATGCGACAGAACGCTAGATAAGCATTTGTGGATGTTGGAGCACCGAGCCATAAAAGTCATCACAGCATTGCAATCCTCTGGAGATAATTCTCGATGTTTAAACAGGTTGATCCACGACAGACTCCACAAGCCAAAGAACACGAGGTACCATATTCCCGGCAACTGTAGTTTAGTGTACCACAGCCAATTTCCTTACAAGAGCATCTGATAATCTTCAATAGGCATTCCGGAACTGCTGGCTTGTCTGTAGTTATTAGCAAGAGAAGGTGGTCACATTTCCTCCATCAACAATTTTCTGGATTGATTTGAATTCCCTTCCATCTTTGAACTTGGTAGAAAACTCTTAAGAAATGGAAACGAACAGAAGCGGTAGTTGAAGGCAATTATGGTTGGACACTTTTCGAACAAGTAATTGCTTTCTCACAGAACACTTTAAAACGCGAAGTGTCGAGTGTGTCACTTCTCGAACCATTGCACAGGCGTGGTATTAACAGTTCCCTTGATTCCCCAAGGTCTTTATTTTGGCACAGAGGCAATATTTCCCCCTTTCCCTATATAATAGATGTGTGATATTGTGTCTCACCCCATGAATGCATATTTCGTCACCTTCAGCTCCTTTATTTGGTACATTTCTGTTTAGTCTTTGATCAAACACTGGCAGTCATGTTCTTGGGGATCAAGGAAGTACAGTAAAAGGACAAGTAAGTCTGTGTATACTCTTATAACAGTTACTGCCTGTTTTTCGCATATTTCGGAGCTTCCTGAACAAACATCTTTTACTTGGTGCTTAAACAACGGGGCATCCTGCTATGTAAATGTGTAACCAAATGCCTTTAAATTGTTTTTTATTTCTCTCGTTCAAAATAAATAATTATTTATGGAGTGATAGTTTTATTTCTCCTATAAATTCATGTACAGGTGACGCATTCCCTCTTACTCTTCTCATATGAGCGGTTTCTTTATTACTGTGTGTTCTTCCATCTACATCAAATATAATTGTGGCTATTCCATAACGTTTCAAGATGAAACTTACGTATAGCTGAGTGATTTCGTATGTTGCAGTACGGGTCCAAGGTAACCAATGAAGTAAATATCCCCCTCAATGATATCTCTGTTATATTTCCGTTTTGAGAAACAGATTAATTCTTCTTAGTCTCTTCTGAATTCTCGTTACGTGTTTTTTTAATATATTTTATCTGCTATTGTGGCTTTATTCGCAGACCTCAGTAGATCGGATGTTTCAAATAAAGCCAAATTAAATGTGCATAGCTCATAAGAAAAGTAATCTGAAATATTTTCTTCATTGTGTCTTAATGTATTAACAAGATGCTGGAACAAAAGTTGTGGATCTACATGAAGGGTTTATCAGTTCACATTATCACCAAATGATTACGCTTTTTGAATGAGAAATCCAACATTTTCTTTCCTGTCACTGTGCATATAATTTATTTATTTATTTATTTATTATGTTTAAAGTGCCATCCAACAGTCTTGCGACCAATAACAGGATGACACTAAACAAATAACAGATACAAATACAGAAACACAGGATAAACAAATAACAAAGGACATACAAATGAATACAGACATACAAAACAAAGGACTAGACACTTACAACACACACTGACAGGACAAAATG